>JAJOOS010001143.1:0-30842 GCA_029582725.1 Solanum chiquidenum | reverse complement strand
TAGTATCAATTCTTTCAAGCCAATGTTATTCCTTTAGTGCTATGTGAGTTGTTTGGTGAAATTGAGATCGTGAATATATTATAAAGTTTTGAGTCTTGCACATGATAAATTTGGAATACAAGTTCATCTAACTTGTTTTGTTTTCCTTTTTGAGAGTTTTCAACAATAAGTACTTCTCTTTGAATTTGTGGCATTTTCTATTGGCTTATTTTAAGAATAAGTTCTTTAGTTGGAATTCTTGCTAGTTTGATTCCATCTCTTAAAATCATTTGAAGTGACGTGAACAACATTCAATAAATTTGTTGATGACTAATATGCAAGTATTCCATCATCCTTAATTATGATCTTACTTCTATTGTTGCATTTGTTAATCCATGTTTTCATCCCTTGTCTTGCTACTCTTTTATGTTAAGAATAAATGAGACATTATTTTGCATCCTATCCTTTATTGATGATAATAAGATTGCTTAGGTTCAGATTATATATCCTTATACTCATATTAATTCGTCGCCTTTACTTCCTTTACACGTGACGTTGGCCGAGTCTACTTTGGACTCCATACTTGCATTTTCTCGAGAGAGCCATAAAGGGTCAAGTCCTTTCCTTTTGACTCGACCAACAAGTGGAACCGAAGAATAAGTCCATGAATTCGGCGTACAGGTGTTCAAAGCAGATATACGGGATTCTATACACACTACAAGAAAAACAGCCTCTAAGGAAGGGAAATCTGGTCCCTGAAAATCTAAATCTGGTCCCAAAAGCAAATTTCAGACCAGAAAATGTTGGTCGCCACCCGTCATAACCGCCTTCGTCGCTACAGACCTTTCGCGACGAGATCAAAATATTGGTCCTTAAATCGTATTTGAGACGGGAAAAAAATATAGTCGTTAAATTCTTTTAGAGACTACATATCTAGTCTCAAATAGACAATATATATCTTGGTAAAGTCTATTTTTTAGTCGTTAAATCTTTTAAGCGTCTATGAACACCTGGTCCTAGTAATCGTTATAGACGAGAACATTCTGGTCCTTGATTAGCTTTTGGGATGAGGATGACCTGGTCCTTGAGTATGCTTAGAGACAAGAATGATCTGGTCCTTGATTCGTTATAGAGACCAAAATCATTTCTCGTCCTAGATTATTCTTTAGAGACGAGAATCGCTTCTAGTCCTAGAATATTATTCTTTAGAGACGAGATATTTTTGGTCCTAGATTGACCATCAATGGTCCTAGATCAATTGATATCACAATAAAAAAAATCTTCAACAAATACAAAATTACTATTAAAACTTTCAATTCAAAAAGAAGATATAGAGAGACAGAAACAATAAGATAGATATAAAGAGTTCGATCAATAATAATAAATTGGTCAACATCCAATGATATTAGTTTCAATATGTTCTTCAAAAAACTTAGCCAACATCCGAGTTAGACTGTATACTATCGAGTTTTGCATAACATTCATAGAAAATTAATAACAAGCTTGTGCATTTCTTCTTATAGCTTGTATCTTGACTTAAAACTTCAACCTTCAAAATCTGCAAGTTCAAAATTTTAAAAAACGATAAATAACTATTTGTATACATATCAATTTTATACTAGAATTTGGTAGATCGCTCACTCCAAAAGTAGTTAAAACTTCACCAAGTGTTATCTAGAAATATCCACAAAAGCTGCGGAACATAAGAAAATTCAATTAGAAAATCATTGAGATGCATTTACCAAGAATTCAAATACTATTTGTGTGCAGAAAATTTAACCTATAAAGTGGTTGTCCAAAAGTGCAGCAGTGCAGAAATTAACAAATAGAGAAAGACACTGTGCAGAAAATTTTAATGAAGTGCGCATTATGAACTTCTAAGTGTGCAAGGACAAAATCCTCTGTTTCTGAGCAGAGACAAAGCCGTGATCCTTCTCCATTTCCTTCACTTGCTCTACAGTTAATGTTGCTGCATTGCCTTTCATCACATTATGATAGGAATGTATCATGCTAGCAGCCTCTTCATTTCAACTTGAGCTGATTGTTGTAGTTTTAGGCAAAAAAGAAAGGTAATAGGTGTCTAAATCCGTTAACGATGATTGAGTAGAAATCATGCTTTCAGGGAATTCAACATGGACTATATAAATCTCAAGATCACTCTGAATAGTCGGCCATGGGAAAGAACAAAAGATGAAAACAAGGAGGACTTCGAAGAATCTCATGGCTAAAAATACAAAAACTGATAATGCATTGGATGAATTTCTCTTCTTTGAAGCAACTGTCTATTTATAGTGCTTCTTTGTTCAGGACTTTAATTTAGCTACAAAAAATATTGTGCAAAAAAGAATCATGTGCACAAGAAAATTAAAAGTACTATAAAAGATAAGAAAAGAAAGGCCACTAAGTGTGAATGCGAAAAGCTAAATTGAACTATATTCTATGAAGCTGCAGATTTTCCATAAGACCATCCACTGTATATTTGTTCTCGAACAATTTATCTCTGGCCCTATCCAACATCGACTCTTCATTCCAAACATCTAGCTACTTAACTATACATACATTCTAAAAAACCTATAACAACCAGCTGACATGACATCAGTTTCTACTTTCTAAGGCAGTATCTATACTTCTGTTTGATTAAGTATTAGCTAGCTCTATTTAAGATCTTAGACAATGAGAACAAGAAAACTAGTAGTTACCATCATTTTTTTTCTAGAATGTCTTAGTAGAAAATGACTAAATGCAAATCAACAAAATAAACTAAAAAGTCAGATATCTTAGTGCTTACTTGGTCAGTAGAAAAAAGTAGAGGTCATTCAGTTGAAACGGGAGATGTCGCAGGTTGGACATGTTATTGTTGAGCAGCAAATAGTTTCTTCATTTTCATTATTTCTTTCATCTCATCTTCTAAGGTAGACAAGTGATCGTTCAAGGATTTGTTTTCCTCGTTCAAGGATTTGTTTTCCTCGTTCAAGGATTTGTTTTCCTCGTTCAAGGATTTGTTTTCTTCGTTCATGCATTTGTTTTCTTCGTTCAAAGAAAATAGTCGCCAAATCTGGTGGTTTGCCATCTTTCCCGCCCTTTACATCAAAGTCAAACATGTCAAATAACACAAACCTTATAAATATTCCATTTATGAAATAGTTTTACGCTAGTACCTTATGATAAATAATTTCTCGAATAGGTTTACTACCAATATAATGAAGCATCTTCAACTTAGCTCGATTTGCTGTATTCCTGCTGCTTCTTGCCTAAATACATTTTGTAGCTTTTATTTTATTTGAAAAGAAAGAAACTCGAATATTTTCCAAAAGAAATAAATGCAACATATGCACGAGTAGGCTATATACAAGAGTATGAGTTCTCTGTCAAGTCCCCCTGGAAATCCATCATAATGGGAATTCAGTTATCTTTCAATGCTACTGCTGCAACAATGCTATCATTACTACTGAATTGGAAATCCAAGTTTAATAACAAATTTGAAGGACCTAGACCATAATTGTGCAAAACTATTTCTAACATTACTATGTTTGTTTTTCATATCATTAAGAAGCAGTTCAGGGGGGTTGAGGAATAAATTTTATCTCACAAATTCTCTCCTTGAACTATTAAGAAGTTGTTCAACGACTTTAGTTCTTTGATGCAGGGTTACTGTATTTTTCGATTTGAATCTATTGAAGATAATGATGTTGTTATGCAAGCAGGACCATACACATATTTAGCAAACCGTTAATACTTTAAAATTGGGTTATAGATTTACCTTCCTAGGTCTGCCAGTGGGATATTGGTCAGGAGAATATGACTGGTATGAATGGTATCCAAAATTCTACAACGATTGTATGAAGTTTTGGCACACTGGCGAAGGGTGCTGGTCTAAGAAGAAACCAATAGATGAGGAGGACGCTATGCCTCAATTTCAGGTGGTGAAAAAGAAACGCAGAAAGAATAGAAAGCCTAGGAAAACAAAGGTGGAGTGGAAAGCAAGAGGGATAACCGACATCCTAATGAAGCTCTCGTTCAGCCTTGTAAGGAGAATGTAAAAGAAGCTAATCCAGGGGTAGCTCCAAACCAAAATGCAGTCCCTTCTCAGAATGTACAATAACATTGATAGTTTTTAAAAAAAATAGTTCAGCAAAGCGAGATTGAAGGACTCATGGAGCAGTCTATACCAAGCGGGTGATGCAACAATTCAAAGCACAACAACTATTTTAATAACATGGATCAAACAACTGAGTATATTTGGTGCTAATGAGGGAAATCAAGCCGTAAAAGACTGGAAAATATACTATTAAATCAGTGGGAATACCTGGAAACTTTCAGAAGCAAAATGTTCCTTTACTAACCATTCCCATTCTTTTTTGTCTACTCCCCTTGGTATAATCCTAAGAGATTGTTGGATAGGCGTATCCTTCACATACTTGGGATGCAAGTGTCCTCTCCATTTGTTCCATAACTCATTCATCCATCCTAATATATGATCACGATGATCATTCATGTCAACATCCTCAAATTTTTGCTTCAACATTTGGTACGTTCCTCCTCGAATAAATCATCACAATTTGTATGTGTACTTCCTCCATCAAGATTAGGATATAGATCTCTCAACAATTCTTCTACATCATCTTCACTCTCACATTCTTCTACTGCATTACCATCTTCATCTTTAGATTCAGTCAATGGCTCACCCAAACGCTCTCCATGGTGATACCAAAAAGTATAGTTTCGAGTTATACCATACACTAGCAAGTGTGTCTCAACTATTTTATGAGTTCCTAGAATTGTATTGAAACATTTGACACATGGACATTGTATTTCATGTTCTTCTCATGTTCTTTGAAAGGCATCATCTAAAAACTTTTGCACACCAGCTAAATAGATTTCATCAAGTCGATTTTCAACAAGTTGCATCCATTTCTTACTAGGTGCCATAACCTTAGAGAAAACATAAAAATTAGACTTAAAAAAAAGAAGAAATAGAAATAATAATATGCACACAACTAAGTTGAATTCTAAGATCACAATTTCTAGTGGACCTTGACTACTTTTTCAGTTAAGGAATTGCAATATACTATTAGATGACAATAATTGATGTAAATATAATTTTTGATAATATGATGGAAAGAATTTAATGTTTCAAATTTTAATATCCTACTTAACTTAACAGTGTACATGCCAAGTATGTACAAGATATTAAATACAAGATATTGTTAACTGAAAAAAGTATACTGCTAACATAAATTTCATCATCAACAGAAGAAAGCTTGTAACTTGAAGCAACAAAGAAAAAGGGACTCCGGCAACTCAAGAAAGTAGAAAATAATACTTTCGAGTTCAAATTGAATTCAATACTTTCCCTGTGTTACAATCTACTGGTGTTGAAGCCCTTTTTGTTAGAGAGGTTGAAGGAAGAAGCAACATATCAGCTGCTGGAAAGGTAAAAATGTTTCATTTTTTTTTTGACCTTTCTCTTTTGAGTATATAAGCTGCTGGAAAGGTAAAAATGTTTCATTTTTTTTGGACCTTTCTCTTATGAGTATATAAGCTGCTCGTTTAAATGATCAAATATGTTTCTTTTCTAGATTGTTCAGAAGTTTTCATACACTTATTTACTCGAGTAGCTTTGATCTTAGTTCACATATGCTATCACTTATTTGAATTTCACTCCATCTAATGTGTTCATCATTTATTAAAGAAAGTCAATAACTACATTACACTAGTTTATCCTACCGTCCATCATCTTCTCACGATCATTCGTGTAGGAGTCAAATAGGTAATGTATGATCCAAGTGTTAAAGTTTTTTTCCAGCCAACCATGAATAATGAAAATGAGCAAAGTTAACAAAATTCGAGAAGAACACCATTTAAAAAGCAACATATTTAGATTTCTTTCTCAGAATTTTGAAAGTTTTCTTTGAGATATCTTAGTTTTTCATTCATGCTTTCTTTCTCGTCAATATTTTATAATTATTTTCTTCGACAATCTGATTAGTTGACGTGATTTTTTTTAAAGCTAGTAGTTGCTTGCTGACCCGACATGACATAAATGACCATTCAAATTGAATTGTTTATTGATCACTATTTTTAGTTAATTGTTCAAAGACTCCAAAGTCAAGTAAATAGTGATGTTAACAGATGTGTAGATTAACGACCTGTAGCACATTAATAAAAGATGACAATTACTTAACCCGATCAAGACTCCAATGTAAAGAATTTTCATGTTGTACAGTCAACAACTAATTATCCATCAAGACTCATATACCCATATATACATAGGTCTATTTTGTCCATTAAAGAATGGAAACCATGAAGGAGAGAAGAAGAGAAGGAAGAAGTAGAATATGGGAGGGCATTGCGAAGGAGACTGACTACATTGCTTGTGTACGAGCAACTACTAGGATAAGAGACGAAGTACATAGTTTATTTTTCTGAAAATTATGTATGCTCTATATGATAATTATATGATTCATTAGATCAAACATGTTGAGACTTAAGCATGATTCGGTGGCTAACACATTCAGGTTAATGACTAAAATAACTCTATACTTGTCAATCGTCAAAAATAAAGTTTAATGTTGCTATATTTAATTCACTGGTTAAAGACTTCAAATACAAGTGAATCAGTGATGTTAAAATATTTGTCGATTCATGACCTGTAGCACATTAATGAAAGAAAGCAATTACTTACCTTGTAGTATATAGAAATTAATCACTTTTGTTATTACAAGCCGATCAAGACTCCAATATAAAGAATATTTGTGTTGTATAATCAACAACTAATCCAACAAGAATCACATATTCATTCATACAAGGGACTTTAGTGTCCATTGAATAGGGGAATCATGAAACAAAGAAGAAAAGAGGAATCTGGACTCACAATATACTACAAACATGAATACACTTAAAAAAATAATCGAACTTTCAATTAGAATTTGGATTCAATAAAACAAGAAAATAGGGAAAAGTTGAGTGATAGATCAGTAAACAGGAAGAAGAGGAAGAGACGCATACTTGAAATTCGTAGTTGAGAGAAGGAAACAAAGACGTTGATGCTGCGAATATGTATAGGAGGATTTGAGGCAGAGCTGAATAACCTTAGGTCGTTGTTGATCAAGATGAAAAAGAGACACTTCTGTTGAGTTGAGTGAAAGATCAATAAAAAGGAAGAAGAAGAAGAGACATCATACCTTCAATTCACAGTTGTGAGAAGGAAACAAATATGTTGCTGCTGAGAATACATACAGAGGATTTGAGGCAGAGTTGAATAGCTCTTGGTCATTGTTGATCAAGAAGAAAAAGAGACTTCTGTTTAATTGAGCAAAAGATCAGTAAATAGGAAGAAGAAGAGACATCATACCTTAGATTCGCAGTTAAGAGAAGGAAACAAATATGTAGCTGCTGAGAATATGTTCAGAGGATTTGAGGCAGAGGTGAATAACCCTAGGTCATAGTTGATCGAGATGAAAGAGAGCACTTATGGGCTTGAGAATACATTTAGGGCAAAGGTGTCACCAATGGATTTTGAGAGAAAAAAGATCATTTTTTGGATTTTTAGAAAAAAGTGTTTCTTTTTGGCGCCTACTTTTCAGAAAAAAAAGTTGTGTTTTAGTAAATTTTTAGCAATGTTTTGGCGCTCCCGCTAAGTCTCTCAATTACAATTGGGACGAGTCATTAGTTTTCTTAGGGACGAGATTTTTTACCTTCTCAATAACATATAACTTTAAGGACCGAAATATAATCTAGTCTCAATATATATACTTTTTGGGACGGGATTATTTACTCGTCCCTACATGCTGGTCTTAAATAAACCTTTTTCTTGTAGTGACACTAGTATACATCTATTGTATACGAAAGAGGGAAAATGGGCATAAAAGCCCCAAATTTCAAAAATTGTATTTTGTTACTTTGGGCGTAAGCCCCTCTTGTCTTGCTTATTATTACTTGTTAGTTCTTAGGACAAGTGGAAGAATCGGTTCTGACGCCCAAAAGAAAAACATTTCTTTTATGTTAGTCTAGGACATGTGCAACTCAAATGGGTCGAAGGCCCAAAACAAAAATGGGCCTAAATGCTGGTCCAGGCGGACAAAAATTAGATTTGGGCCCAACCTTCTTTCCCTCTTTACTTTACCGTGTCTGTTTTGCTTGTTAGTATTTTTCGTTAATCTTAGGGTCGAAAAGTTCAAATCCCCGAGAGACGCTCATTTCGTTTTAACAATTTAACTAAATCGATCATCTTTTCAAAATACTTAAAAGAATAAATTTTGAGAATTATCTCACTTAGATCGTAGGTCAATATTTCCCTTTTCCCCTTTTAAATCATCTCAACTATAAAATAGTTCAATCATGTTATTCAAATTAAGTTAAAGTATTTTTAGCCAAATAATTAATTGTCGGATAGCCGCGTATTAGCGGGTATTTCGGGTGCTTTCAAACCCTTCCCGAAATGCTAATAAGAACCTCGAACCCCTTTACAAGTTTTCACTAGATTCCTGTTTTAGTCATGTGGAAATGAATAGTTTTCTTGATTTTTCTTAAAAATTAAGTGGCGACTCTTAAAATCAGTCTAAATTATATTTTCTTAAATAAAACAGAATGACGACTCTGCTGGGGATTTGAATGGTTCTAACCTTAAGATTAATTTATTTGGCTATGTGTTTTAACTGTCTACTTGTTTTATTTATCGTATATATTGAACTGTCGCATTCATGGCACCCGATTCCGCCAAACGACAAATAAATTGCATTAGGAAAAAAGGCGGTTACGTGGCTTACCACGGCTGTCCTTCAGAAACGACACAAGTTGAATTCTTTGGAAGTGATAAATGAATAGTTGGCTTGCGGTCATCCAACGTCGTTTATTAATCTTCACCCCGTAGTTTGTCCAACTCGGGTAACCGATATTTTTAAAACCAACTCTTAGTCAACTAGCGTAGAGCGAAACCAAATCCTTTTTAGCGCATTGAACTAAGATGACCCAACATCCAAGGCGTGTTGGGCCCATTAGTTGACTTGAGTTGTCTTCTTATCATCTCCCCCTTAGGTTTAAAACTGACACTTTAAAGCTATGGATCTATTCCGTCATCTCTAAATTGGTCTATATTCGCTTTACTCTAATACTCAGGAAAGGGTTATCTCATGGCTACTGAACTCTCCATATGCAGGTACTAAGACTCATTCTAAGATCTCTTTATATGATGCTTCTCTTAACCTCTTCTCATTGGCTTATAAGGCCACTTAATCTAACTTTCAGTAATCTGCCTTCTCCTTCTTAGCCTACAAATACCATCCTTCTAGGTTCATATCAACCTAACTGGAGGAAGCTTTGAACTGTATTTAAGAGGCTCGTCATTGACTATATAAAATCCTTTCTACCAAACTCTTAAGGGTAATAATTAATGCTTACATCAGTCTACTCCACATTGACAACTCAAATATGCTATCTAGTCATACATGAAAAATTATTAACTTAATTGGAACCGCATCTGATTACATATAATCTGGGTACACCTTTTAATGCTCTTGTTACTCTTATGACTTAGCCACACTTCACTGCCCTTATCTAAATGTTAGGATATCATACTTGTACCACTCATATTCATTGCAACTAACATATCAATTCCTCACCTACTCCATGTCAGGTCTACCAAATCAGATCTCAAAACTAACATCATCACCCTCATGTTACCATTCTTCTTATTACGACCCTCATCTCAAATTCAAGCTTACTGTTTATTACTACTCCCGGATATCAATAAAATTTCTCACATATTATACTAACTTATGAATACTAGATAAAATTAAGGAACACTTGCCCACTAAGATCTCATGACAAGTAGTCATTCTTTTCCTTTCTGTCTTCATACATACAATTTAGTGGTATTTACCCATTCACTATACGTCATTGCCTAATTAGTTCTGTAACCCTAAAAATCATATGCCTAATTTAGAGCTATCACCTCATGAATACTCATGCTTTTCTATTCAACATCTATACTTGGCATTCATTAACACAATGTTACATCATCATAAACTCTTTTCTAGTTAAAGTATACTCTAACTTATCTTAACTAGTAACTATTACTCTACCTTCTATCATGAACTCAAAACAAGATTATTATTTCTTAGTTTACGCATAAAGGAAAACAAGATTATTATTTCTTAGTTTACGCATAAAGGAAAACTCATCATTAATAACATAGTAGGTGCATAACTATAATAACATAGCATGCCTCATCACTATCTCCCTTTCTTAGATATTTGAACCTCTACATACATTCTTCTCATTTAAGGGCACCTTCACTGCTACTGCTCATACTCTCGTAACTCATACTACCTTTTTGGGTGAAAATACCACCCAATCTCTAAAACACATTTCCTCATAAGGATCTCAGCTGAAACAAGGTTTAGAGAAGAGAGTACATCTCGCTTTTATCTTGAACGCACGATTAATATGAATATGAGTGCATTATTTCGAATTTCAACACTTACGCTAACTCATGGGCTTCTCTCAAGCCCCTCTGAAGTATCATGAGTTCCTTAAGACTCTTGTTGGGAGTAACTCATCCCTAAGGATCTGGCTTTGCTTTTCAGCCACCTTGAGTATGAGGGGTAGTTGAAGGATTTGAGAAATGTACGAGTTTGAGTAAGATTCTTATGACATAGTTCTATTGTACGATTTAGAGTATATAAAAAGGAAAACTTTTGTGAAATGTCTGTAGTCTCTCATTTATAGAAGTGTGGCCCTCACAACCATAAATAAGATCCTACTAACATAGCTTCATAGACACCCTAGGATACTTGAACTCTGTGCACTAATAACAAGTTTGTCACGACCCGAGCCTACACCCTGGACGTCGCCGACACTCGAGAACCATTACTGGCCCTCAAGCGAACCCTCATCCTGGCTGACTAAAAGTGGAAGACTAACTCAAGCATACTTAAGCATCAAATTGGATGAAGTGTTTAAAAATAGTTTACCGAATCTCAAAACTTCACTGAATATACTGAGTATGAAACATATGTTTTCAATAAAACATTTGAAACTGAAAGACTCTCCAAAACTGTCTATCTATGAAGCCTCCACTATTAAGAAAGGATGTCGGGACAAAACCCACGACACCTCAAAACTAATAACTGGAAAGTAACTGTGAAGTCCTCTGGAATATAATAAGGCTCAACAAAGCTAAGTGGAGTGTAGAGTGATCTCAACGAAGCACATGTGGATAACCATGAACACCTATATCTTTATCATAAAAGGATGCAGGTCGAATGACATTAATACATGGAATGTATGGGAATGTAATATGGCTGAGTAAACTAATAACTAAACTGAATGACTGAAAGCAACGCAACAAAATAAATACATGAACATGAAGTGAAAATCATTTAAGCTTTACAATAAAATATACAATGAAAGCAACATGAAAATAATATACTTTACTTGTGAGGAGTTTCTCTAATCAACAACCATTACCATGAGTCTGGCAATGATACAACGTCCCACTGCACGTTGAAAGGGCCCATCCTATACCTTGCAGGGGTTATAGGATGATATCATGGACTATGGATCCAACTATATGCCTTCTCAGAGGCGGTGTGGAGTCGCATGAAGAATCAATGTTATCCTATCCTACGCTGGCTACATAGTTCTGTGGGACTTCCGAATTATAAGAGACTCTAACCCAACTCGGTGCTCGATACTACTCCCAAAATAATTAATATAACTTTTTTCTCAATTCACCCATTACAAATAATGTACTACTTACATTACTTGAAATACTTTTCAAAACATGAGACGTGTTCACCTTCTTGAAAACATGAACTTATGAACTTATCTTTGAAGTCCAATAATCAACATAGGTACATATATGTATATATGTATATATATGAATAAAATAACATTAGAAACTCTTGAGACTTTATTAAATAAAACCTTTAAACTTTTTCTCAAAATTCATACTTACTTCCTCAAAAACTTATTTTAAAACTCAAGTGTTGGCTTTGCAAAAACTTCTCAAGATTTATAACTCAAAATAGGGTTCATGCTGAATTATAGAATGAACAAATAATAAAGGACTCAAAACAATATAAAAAATCAATACATAGGAATAGAATTTCAAAAAGAATAAAGAACTCAAATCTCATCTCAAGAATACTCAAATATAGGGGTAGAATCCTAGATTACTCTTTTACTAATTTGAAAGTAGATGTAGGGAGTGAGGATGAACTATCCAACACTATGATAACCTTACATACATGGAAGAACAAGGTTTTTGAAGAATCTTGAAGAATAACTTGATTAGAAGCCTTGAAATCCTAGCTTGAAGGAGAACAATCAAGAAAAGCTTTCTTGAGATTCCTGAATTGGTTTGTTGAAATCTCTATGGCCAAGAATTATTATTTTCATTAGTGATTCATAATTGTATGGAGGAATTTGAGTTGGAAAGAATGAAATTCTTGGATAAAAACTTACCTTGAAGAAAAATCTTTAAAAAAATGGAAAGAATCTTGAATGAAGTCTTCTACTTTGATTTTTCCTTAGGATTTTGCCTTAGGTTTTTGAGAGAGAAGAGAATGATGGATTAAAAGATGAAAATCTGATTGTTTTAGGTCTTTAATTATTCAAGAAATTCGTTTAGGGTTTTCTTAAAGGTCAAACGATAAAAATGACTTTTTTAATGTTTTTCCGTCGGCTAATTCGTCACAGCACTATATCAGGTTACTAAAATGGTCATAACTTTTTACACAAACATAGGATTGTTGCGAAATTGGTGGTGTTGAAAAGAAGATTCAAATAATTTAATAGGTTATGCGCCACGTAACTCTTTATATTCTAGGATATATGGTCGTTTGAAGTTGACCCAAGTTAACTCTTACATCAAAACTTAATCGGTAAGGAAACTTTCAATTCAACTTTGTGCTTGGAGTTTCTAGTGACCTTAATTGATATCCAAAATCATTCCCACACTAAATAATTTACCTTTACACATATGGGAAATTTAAGAATCACCTGACATGACCTTTTATGCAAATAAAGAATAGTTCAGGCCTTAGCTTAGAAATTTTCAGGGTGTTACAATAGTAGATCGAATGATGAAATCAACTCATTTTGTTCCCATCAAAGTTTCTTATTCGGTGGAGGACTATGCTAAGTTGTATTTGAGGGAAATGGTGAGGTTGCATGTAGTGTCCTTATCCATTATCTCCGATCGAGGTTCCCAATTCACCACTCAATTTTGGAAATCTTTCCAAAGGTTCTTGGTACTCATGTTAGGGTTAGTATGACCTTTCATCCACAAACCGATGGGAAAGAAGAGCTTACTATCCAAACCTTGGAATATATGATGAGAGAATATGTAACTGGCTTCAATGATAATTGTGATGATCATTTGCCTTTGATTGAATTTGCGTATAACAATAGTTATCACACCAGTATTGGTATGGCTCCATTTGAGGTTCTATATGGTAGGAGGTGTAGATCTCCCATAGGCTGGTTTTAAGTGGGTGAAGCTGCTTTGGTATGTCCCGAATTGGTACACAAATCTATGTAGAAGGTTCGGCTTATTAGAGAAAGGTTGAGAATGCCTCAAATTCGAGAAAAGTCTTATGTCAATGTTAGAAGAAGAGATCTTGAGTTTGTAGTGAATGATTGGGTCTACTTGAAAATTTCACCCATGAAGGGTGTAATGAGATTTGGGAAGAAGGGGAAGCTTAGTCCCCGTTATGTGGGTCCATATACAATTTTGAGGCATGTTGGTAAGGTTTCTTATGAACTTGATTTGCCTAATGACTTGGCATCAATACATCTAATTTTCCATGTCTCTTTGTTGAAGAAATGTGTTGGTGATCCGACATCTATAGTGCAATTGAAGAGTTTTGGCATAAAGGATAACCTTTCTTATGATGAAGTTCCGGTTGTGATTTTAAACTGGCAAGTTCGAAAGTTGAGAAATAAAGAAATTGCTTCGGTAAAAGCTCTATGGATAAATCAGTTACTTGAGGGTGCTACTTGGGAGGCCGAGGTCGATATGATATCCCGTTATCCTCATCTTTTTCCCTCCGTCCCTACTCTAGCCTAAGGTATTTAGTTCCTCATGGTTTATTCCTTTGGTTTCATGTGTATTAGATATTCCCATTATTTCCTTATATATGTGTGTTCATGAAAAAAGTTGATTTTTAAGAAAAATGAGTTAGTAGATTGATTTCTTCATGTTTATGTGCATTTGATTATGAGTTGCATATAGACCATATGAAGTAATGTTTTGAACATTCTTTAACTTGGAGTTGATGTTTCCTCTTCGGATATATGCATTTATGTAATATCATGCATGTTGGGTTGTTAGGCTTGAGATCCTACCTTCCTTATGATGTTGAGAATCTCATTCGAGGACGAATGTTCCCAAGGGAAGATATTGTAACACCTCGAAATCGAGAGGCTAAAATAGGGGAAAAGCAGGCAAGTCATCAGCCCAAATCTGGGCCATGGGACCTTCCATGGAAACCCTTGATGGGCTGTATAAGGGACCATGTATCGTTATGGGGCTCGTGAGGACTTGCCATAAACTGTCATGGCCAGCATCCTTCCCACGGAGGCCTAGACAGGCCGTGGTGGAGGTCGTCAAGAGGCCGACCAGGAAGGGGTCTCTCCCCTTGCCACTGGTCAAGGACAACGACGGCCATAAATGGCTCGTGGAGTCCTTAACAGGCCGTGATGGCCATCGTGGAGTGGCTGTATCAATTTTAAGTCAGGTCTTTTGAGTCTTTTTCTAATATTTTAATTCAATACCGTGTTGTTTTACCCTTAAATCAAAGCCGTATATAAAGGCTTTTAACCCCAAAAGCACCCGATTTAATTCACTCTCAAATTCTTAAAGGAAGAACAAGTTCATCCTCCTCAAATATTTCTCTCTAGAAGTTTGAAGATGAATGCTAGGGTTTCAAGTTCAAGTCTCCAAATCCCCCATTGATTTCAAGATAATGACATCAAGGTTTGATAGTATGTATCTATTGTCACGACCTAGGGGTATCCCCTTGATGTAACATGGCGTATAGGACCCTGAGAGACCCCATACAAGGCACTTAGAATTCATAACATAAGAAATAGAACAAAAGAAGTAAAGGCAACATTTCAAGTCCAAAGTTTTATAAAAGTAAAGCGGAAGTCTAAAATACTTGTCTCAATAGCCATATAATACAATAGAATGAAATTGGGCCTATCCCATACATCATGTCTAAAAATTGGAAATATGAAAGAAAACTGAAACAATAAAACTCCATCCTCGAAGCATGAGGACTTACCAAAGCTCGGGAACCTCATAATTAATCACTAGCCACGAAACTAAGAAACCTGACTATCGGACTCTACATTTGCGTATATGTAGGCAAGAGTATGCGTTAGTACAAACAAATGTACCAATATGATAGCAATACATAAAACATTTAAATCATGCTAAGGAGACATTTCATGAAATGCAGTTGACCAAGTTAAAGCATGATATAAAAGGGTTAGAAAACATAAATCATAAAACATGGTCAATGCAAGCTAGCATCATTTAAAGCCTTTGAACACATATATGTTACTTCTTGAAGTAACCTTAGTTCATTATTATTGTGGAAATTAGCCTTAACCGACATAAATACCATGTGAGCTATAACATGATCCCCTGGTGTCTGCCATACCGAAAAGGTTTGTCCTACTTGCCAAAGTAAGGATCATGAACTTCTAGATTAAGTGGATCCACTAGCTAATGTCTATCTATACAATCATCTTATGGGGGCACATAGGTAAGGGATAAGGAGATTGCTTCTACAAACATGACATCTACTAACAAGAGAGCTTCCATCTCAATATTCTGTCGGTGGTAAGCATAAATCCCATGGAATAGTCATTTTCTTACTTTTTCTTATTATACATTGAAAGGCACGCCATCTTGCCAATCCAAGCTAAGTCATAAGTCATCAATGGAAAGGTATCATTCAATAACCAATCCAATCTAGGTTTCAATAGGATAGCTCTTTATCTTTGATTCAATTAGGTGAGAAGACCTTTCGACCTTAGCATCCTTACTATGTGAGAAAACTTTTCACAATCATACTTTTATGTGTTTATGAGAAATCCTTTAAACAACACAACAACAACATTATCATTGATACTTCACTCTCAAATCATCCTTAAAACATTTACATAAATTTCATAATAACATGTGTATTTCCACAATTCACCTTGCAAGGTTCAAAACTTACTTTCAATAATCAACATTTAGAAAATATGGGTTAGGATTAGGTTTAATCATAAATTCATGTATTTCTATCAATTCATGCTTGATTTCATAAAAATCTTCCTTTATAATGCGAGACCCACATAATATGCTCATAACTTTAAAATAACATGGGGATTTCATGTGTTCATAGGGGAAACATCATAAAATCATAGTATTTCATCAATTCATGCATAAGAGATCTTAATTCAATTATTTAAATCTATAATCAAGAGAACCCATGGCAATTGAAGAAAACCTTAACTCAATTGGGGATTTGTAACTTTTAAAGTAGGAGAATTTGGGAACTCCATGAATTGAAGGAATCCATGGATGAAAATTATTATACCTTGAAGACAATTGCTTATCTTCAATGGAGGAATCGAGACTTGACTTGAAATCCTAGGTTGAATCCTTCTTCTTTAAGCTTTGTAGAGAGAAAAATCTTTAAGAGTTCTTCTATTTGGTGAATTTGAAGAGAATTAAGTGAATGAACTAATTTGGGGGTTCGAATCACTTATATAGAGGTCTTAGTGAAGGCTAAAATGACTTAGTATAGGGATAAAATAATTAGTAAAAGACCCAACTGCCCCTAAAACTTAACTGCTGGCCACGACCCACGGACCCCGACAGACAGACCGTGGTCTGACCGACGACCCATTCTATTTTTCTGTCATCTGGTGTCAGAAAGTAGATTTGGTGGTCTTGGACCAGAGGTCCTCAACCACAGACCGTGGTCTGACCGATCGTCCGTTGGTCAGGCCGTGGTTTTGGACCTCTGAATCAAGGCTGGGGGTGACCAACCACATGCCACACCTACGGTCTATGGTCCCATCCATGGGCCATGGTTGGCCGCCGTCAATTGGCACCTGTAACTTCTAAGAATTGATACTTTCCCCGTTTTGAATTTGGGGTGTTACAATATCTCTCCCTTGGAATCATTTGTCCTCGAATTAGGGTCTAGCTAGTACGAAAAGAGTAGGAGATGAACTAACAACCCAACCATCAATGAAACTTCATCTAAATGCATATAACCAAGGAGGAATTATCGACTACAAGCTAAGACGTAATCAAAACATCATAAGAGGGGTGGAACTAAATCTAATATCCCATCATGCATGCAATACACATATCCGAGGAGGAAACATCAACTCCAAGCTAACCTCCGAGGAGGAAACATTAACTCCAACCTAAAACATACTCATATCATCATATCATGTAGTCTATATGAAATTCATACTCAATGCACATAAACATGTAAATATCAACCAAATAAACCCATTTTCTAAAAAATTAAGCTTTTCTTGATCATGCATAGTAAGGAAATCGTGAAAACCTTCAAGACATATGACTCCAAAAGAGAGAACAAACCATGAGGAACTCATTACTTCAAGCTAGAATAGGAGTAGAAGGAAAGAGATGAGGATACCGGGACATAAAATCGGCCTCGGCCTCCCAATTAGCACCCTCAACTAACTGATTCCTCCACAACACTTCCACGGCAGCTGCTTTTTTATTTCTCAACTTCTTGACATGCCGGTCTAAAATCTCATCCGAAACTTCTTCATAAGAAAGATTCTTCTTAACTCCCAAACCTTCCAAGGGAACTATGGATTTCAGATCGCCAACACATTTCTTCAACATAGAGACGTGGAAAACCGGATGCACCGATGCAAACTCATATGGAAAATCTAGTTCATAAGCAACCTTACCAACACGTCTCAAAATCTGATATGGGCCTTCATAACGGGGACTAAGCTTCCCTTTCTTCCAAAACCTCATTACACCCTTCATGGGTGAAATTTTTAAGTAGATCCAATCATGAACATCAAACTCAATATCTCTTCTTCTTACATCGACATATGACTTTTGCCGACTTTGAGTTGTTTTCTACCTTTCTCTAATAAGTCAAACTTTCTCTATGGCCTCATGTACCAACTCGGGACCTATTAGGGAAACCTCACCCACCTCAAACGAACCTATAGGAGATCTACACCTCATACCATATAATGCCTCAAATGGAGCCATATCAATACTCGAGTGATAGCTATTGTTATAAGCAAACTCAATAAATGGAAAATAGGTATCCCAATTACCCTTAAAATCATTCACACAAGCTCTCAACATGTCTTCCAAAGTTTGGATAATACGCTCCGCTTGCCCATCAGTTTGGGTATGAAAGGACGTACTAAGCTTAACACGAGTACCAATAACATTTTGGAAAGACTTCCAAAACTTATAAGTGAATTGGGTGCCACGATCAGAAATAAAGGACAAAGGCACTCGGTGCAACTTTACCATTTCTCTCAAGTACAACTTGGCATATTCCTCCTCTGAATAGGAAACCTTGACGGGAAGAAAATAAGCCGATTTTATCATCTGATTTACTATAACCCAAATCGAGTCATGTTGTCGCCGGGTGTGAGGCAAACCAACAATGAAGTCCATGTTCAAATATTCCCACTTCCAAGTAGGAATGTTAATGTTTTGGGACAAACCTCCCAGTTTCTGATGCTCAACTTTCACTTGTTGACAATTAGGACACTTAGTCACAAATTCTGCAATATCCTTCTTCATCCCATTTAACCAATAGACTTCCCGTAAATAATGGTACATCTTGGTGGCTCCCGGGTGAATGGAATATTGAGAACTATGGGCTTTCGAAAAGATTTGTTTCCTCAAGTCATCAACAGTTGGAACGCATAAACGACCTTGATATCAAAGTACACCATCTCCCCCTTGGGAGAAAGCCTCAATGGATTTCTTAAGCACCGTTTCTTTTAAGTCAACAAAAATTGGATCAAGACCTTGCTTGGCTTTCACATCCGCCACTAAAGAAGATTTTGAAAAATTGTGAACCATAACACTACTCTTGGTAGAGTCAACTAACTGAACACCCAATCGGGACAATGTATGAACATCTCGAACCAACTCTTTCTTTTCTTCTTCAATATGGGAAACACTACCTATAAACAACCGACTAAGAGCATCTACCACCACATTTTCTTTATCGGGGTGTTAGAGAACACTCATATAATAATCCTTCAATAACTTAAGATACCTTCTTTGGCGATGATTTAGATCCTTCTGATTAAAGACATATTGCAAACTCTTCTGGTTGGTAAACACATCTACATGAACACCACACAAATAATGCCTCCAAATCGTTAAGGAAAAAACAATTGCCGCTAGTTCAAGGTCATGGGTAGGATAATTCTTCTCATGAATCTTAAGTTTCCTTGAGGCATAGGCAATCACTTTTCCATTTTCCATAAGCACACACCCTAGTCCAATTCTCGAGGCACCACAATAAACTACAAAACTATTAGTCCCTTCCGGTAAAGTCAACACCGGAGCAAAAGTAAGTCTATCCTTCAATTCATGGAAACTCTTCTCACATGCTTCGGACTATATGAAATTAGCCTTCTTTTGAATCAATGTCGTCAAAGGAGAGGCAATTGAGGAGAATCCCTCAACAAACCTTCTATAGTAACCGACTAAATCCAAGAAGCTCCTAATATCTGAAGGGGTTAGAGGTCTAGGCAAACTCTTGACCGCATCTGTCTTCTTATGATCTACCTGAATGCCCTTACTCAAAACAATGTGACCAAGAAAAGCTCTGTACCTTAGCCAAAACTCACCCTTTCTAAACATAGCAAATAGTTGTTGGTCCTTAAGAACTTGCAACATGATCCTCAAATGATCAATATGCTCATTCTCACTTCTCGAATAGATCAATATATCATCAATGAACACAATCACAAACATGTCAACGTAGTGTCTAAACACCCGATTCATCAAATCCATAAACGTCACTGGAGCATTAGTCAATCCAAATGACATTACCAAAAACTCATAATGACCATACCGAGTTCGAAAAGAGGTCTTTGTATTATCATCTTCCTTCACCCTCAATTGGTGATAACCCGATCGAGGATTAATCTTAGAGAAATACGTCGCTCCTCAAAGTTTGTCAAACAAGTCATCTATCCTTGGAAGAGAATACTTATCTTAGTGGTCACCTTGTTTAACTGACCATAGTCAATACATATACGAAGAGAACCATCTCTCTTTCTAAAAAAGAAATCTTGAGCACCCCATAAAGAGATATTCGGTCGGATGAAATCCGTATCCAACATATCTTTCAATTGCTCTTTCAACTCCTTAAGTTATGCCGGAGCCATACGGTAAAGAGGAATAGAAATAGGTAGTGTATCTGGGAGAAGGTAAATACTGAAGTCTATTTTTCTCTTGGAAGGGATACCGGGTAAATCACCTGGGAACACTTCCGAAAACTCATTAACAACGGGGACCGACCCAAGAGTTGGGTTTCAGAATCCACATCCCTCACCCTAACCAGATGGTAAATGCAACCCTTAGAAACCATCTTTCTAGCTTTAAGACAAGAGACAAATTGACCCTTAGGCATATAATTTCACCCTCTCCACTCTAGGACAGGTTCATTCGGGAACTAAAACTTGACTACATGAGTTGTACGATCGATAGAATCATAACATGAGTGCAGCCAATCCATACCAAGGATAACATCAAACTCTAGCATATCAAGCTCTACCAAGTCAACAAGAGTAACTCTATGGGACAAGGAAACGAGACACTTTCTATAGACCCTCTTAGCCACAATTGAATCACCAATAAGAGTAGAGACAGAAAAAGGAGCTAACAACACATTCGGAAGAACATCAAACCTCATAGCCACATATGGCGTCACAAAAGACAAGGTAGCACCGGGATAAAGTACATCATAAACATCAAGTTGGAAAAATTTCAACATACCGGTAACAACATTGGGAGAATCGGTTTTGCTTGGGAGCATTGGGACCCAAACCACTAGGATAAGCTTGCTTGCCCTCTCTTCCCTTAGCTATAAGCATTGGGAAATCCCTCATTTTATGACCACTTTTAACACAACTGAAGCAACCATTCGTGCCGGCTAGGCACTTACCCTTGTGCTTCTTTCCATACCTAGCACAAGTAGATGTAGGCAATGCAGATCCACTACCATTACCTACTTGAGGCTTAGGGTTAGACACCCTATATTTGTTCAGGTTAGGAGGAGCATTGGAGGAACCTTGACCAGAAAACCTTTGTCGAAATCTAGAACGACCATGTCCATTGGACCTTGCCTGAGAGAAATTACCATCACCGATTTCAGCCCTCTTTGTATCCCTAGACTTATCATTAAGTTTCTCCTCTTCAATTTGTTGAGCATGAACAATGAGACGAGATATGTCCGTGTCATTAATGAGCATGGAGGTACAACACTCTTTAACCACCATTTCGGACACACCCGAAATGAACTTACTCATTCTTGCCCTTGAATCGTCAACCATTGTTGGAGCATATTTAGACAGTTGCATGAACTTCAAAGCATACAACCTTATACTCATACTTCCTTGATGAAGGTTGATGAACTCAAACACCTTTGCTTCCCTTATCTCAGCGGGAAAGAACCTATCAAAGAAAGCGACCTTAAACTTCTCCCAATCAAGAGGACATGTATCTTCCGATCTCCCTTCTTTCCATTGGTTGAACCAAATTTGAGAAACACCTTTTAGTTGATAAGCGGCCAACTCCACCTTTTCCACCGGCGTCACTCCCATGATCATCAACACCTTGTAGACCTCATCAATGAACTCTTGAGGATCTTCCTCAATCTTAGAACCATGAAACTCTGGAGGATTCATCCTTGTGAAGTCCCTAACTCTAGATGACTCCGTACCCATATTTGGGTTCATAGGAACCGCAACCTCGCTATTGGCTTGCATCATAACGACTTGAGCCAACACTTGAAAAGCAGCCCTAAACTTCGCATTAGTCACTTACTCGGCCAAAGGATTGACCGTAACTTGAGGAGCTTGGGGAGGAGTTTCTTGTTCCGCATTCTCCCTCACATTCCTTCTAGGATAAGCTCTTCGAGTAGCGATATCCTAAAGAGCATCAGATAAGGATTATAAGAGAGACCTTATAGAGTTAAACTCTATCTCATGACTTTAGAGTAATGAAATAGGTGGAGTTTCCTAATTATCTTGTAGCCTCTTATTCATAAATGTGGCACGATTCACACTCATGAATAAGACTCTACTCGACATGGCTTATGAGACATCCTAGGACCATTCCAAACCTTGTGCTCTGATTACCATATTTGTCACGACCCAGGGGTACCCCCTAGATTTAACATGGCCTATAGTACCTCGAGATACCCCATACAACCCACTTAGCATTCATAACATAATAAATAGAACAAAACAAGTAAAGACAACATTTCAAGTCCAAAGTTTAATAAAAGTAAAACGGAAGTCTAAAACACTTGTCTCAATAGCAATCTAATACAATAGAATGAAATTGGGCATAGCCCATACATCATGTCCAAAACTGGAAATATGAAAGGAAGCTGAAACAATAAAACTCCATCCTCTAAGCATGAGGACTCACCAAAGCTTGGGAATCTCATAATCAATCACTAGCCACGAAACTAAGAAACCCGACTATCAGACCCTATATTTGGGTAAATGTAGGTAGGAGTATGCGTTAGTACAAAACAATGTACTAAGTATGATATCTATGCATAAAACATTTAAATCATGCTAAAGGGGACATTTCATGACATGCAATCGACCAAGATAAAATATGATATAAAGGGTTAGAAAACATAAGTCATAAAATATGGTCAATGCAAGATAACATCATTTAAAGCCTTTGAACATATATGCGATACTTTTGAAGTAACCTTAGTTCATTATTATTGTGGGAATTAGCCTTAACCGACATAGAGACCATGTGACCTATAGCATGATCCCCTGGTGTCTCCCACACCAAAAAGGGTTGTCCTACTTGCCAAGGTAAGGACAATGAACTTCTAGCTTAAGCGGATCCACTAGCTAATGTCTATCTAGACAATCATCATATGGGGGAAAATAGGTAAGGGATAAGGAGATTGCTTCTAGAAACCCGACATCTACTAACGGGAGAGCTTCCATCTCAATATCTTTTCGGTACTAAGCATAAATCGCATGGAATAGTCATGTTCTTACTTTTTATTATTATCCATGGAAGGGCACATCATCTTGCCAATCCAAGCTAAGTAATAAGTCATCCATGGAAAGGTATCATTCAATAACCAATCCAAGCAAGATTTCATTAGGATAGCTCTTTATCTTTGATTCGATTATGTGAGAAGACCTTTCAATCTTAGAATCCTTACTATGTGAGAAAACCTTTCACAATCGTACTTTTATGTGTTTATGAGAAATCCTTTTAACAACACAACAACATCATCATTGATACTTGTAACACCCAGAAAACTAGTAGATGAAACTAGAGCCTTACGTGAGAGTTTTTGAGTTTGATATGTGGTTTAAGATTGTGAAATGTCTTTCCGTACTTAGGATGAAGTGTTTAAGGGTTATACATCAAGGTACGACTCCCCAAGGACCAACCAAAGGGGTCCTTCAGGAGGACCCCAAAGCAGCCCCCAAAACTGCCCAAAAATGTGAGCTATGGATGGGACCTATGGGGCGTAGGTCCATCCACGCCATGTGGGGCAGGCTCGTGAGTCAAGAGACAATTTTAGGAGCTGCAGGTCATAACCTACAAACCTGCAGGATGGCCAGTAGGCCCATCCACGGACCGTAGGTCCCAGGCATAGGTCATGTCTGCAACCTGCCCAAATCTCGGCCAAAGTAAGGTTAATTAGGTAAATTCCTAGGTTAGTTAGTTAATTGTGGAGTCATTTTATATTGTTTATTTAGATCTATATAAGACCTTTTATGCCTTAAACCACCTCATATATCTCATAACTCCCAAACCCAAAATGATAACCAACTTTACCCTCTCCAAAATCTTCTCTCTAAAACTCTATTGAAGAAGAAAAAGATCAAGTTAGGGCTTGAATAAGGAAGCTTTGTGACTCAAATTTGTTGGATTTATATACCTAAGGTATGGTAGTCTTTTGATTCATGGAATGCTTTCATCCATGAAGTCTTCAAACTCTCAATTTCAAAGTAGAAAAGTCTCCAAAACCTAAGATTTTCACTCAAAGTCATGGATTCTTTCTAAAAACGTTTTCAATGATTTAATTATCTTATATTATTATTGAATTTATGTTTTATGGTGGTTTTAATATAAAATATCCCATGAATACATGAATCCCCCATAAGTCTAATTGATGACTTGTGAATTGGGTGACTTGTAGTAAGGTGAATACTATGAAATTGTTCTTGTAGTAGTTTAGTTATTTGAATAATGTAATTATCCATGCCTAATTGTAGTAATTCTGGGTGTGTTGGTGAATTATGATTCATGGTCCTTGAAGGGAAAATTATGAGGTTTTGTATAATCATGATGTTTGTGTACATGCTTTATGAATACTTTGAAAGTAATGTGATCATGACTATAATGCAATTGTAGTGTTGTTGAAAGGCTATTCTCAATTATACACTTGTGAATGTTGATTACTTGTTGTGGAAGGTTTTCTCAATGTATAATATACCTTGAATTGGTAGGCTTAGGGCATCATGTTCATGTGTAATTAAAAGTGATCTTGATTGATATACCTTGAATTGGTAGGCTTAGGTCATCCTCTTCATGTGTGAAATAATGAACCTTGAATCGGTAGGCCAATGGCATCCCTTTCATAAATGACTGATGAAGTATTCTAAGGCTTTGCCTTGAATCGGTAGACCAATGGTATCCATGTCATGATGAGTCTATGAACTACTATAATGATGAACCTTGAATCGGTAGACCAATGGTATCCCTTTCATGAGGATTCAATGAGCTATTCTAATGATGTACATTGAATCGGTAGGCCAATGGCATCTCTTTCATGTGTGTAATAATGTACCTTGGGTCGGTAGGCCAATGGCATCTCTTTCATGTGTGTAATAATGTACCTTGGGTCGGTAGGCCAATGGAATCCCTCTCATGTGTAATAATGTTAAAAGAGAATTAACTACTTTATGGGAATTTAATGCTTAGGAATTTAATGCTTAGCACCGAGTGGATATTGTGAGGTGGAAGCTCTTCCCATATTAGGTCGGGTTTCTAGTAACCACCTTCTTATACCATAACTATGTTTTTGCATAGGTTATTAGCTAGTGGATCCACCTAAGATAAATTATCGGTTCTACCTTAGGCAAGTAGACCAACTCTTTTCGGTGTGGGACATGACACCAGATTCCATGATTTGCTCATATGGTCTATGGCAGTTAGGGATTATTCCCATATTGTGAGTTATGTACTATGGTTATTCAAGAGGTTTTATGAAGTGTGGGTGGGGGTATGGGACTTCATCCATGCATTACCCGAGTAGGCTTTGAGAGTGGTTATGGTGTGTTTCTCTAATGTTATAATGTATTATGAAATGAAAAGGTTTATAATGAGGCTATTGAGAATGTTGATATAGAGGCTAAATGTAATGATGAATGCTTAACTTGGATTGTTTCTATGAGTTGCTTTGCTTGATATGACTTATTAAATGTGAAGTTCCTTGTTTATGAGTATGAACGAAGGATTACATCAAAGAATGGTAAGCATGATTATGGTGGCCTACAAGTGGTACTTAGTATGAATGGTATTATGGGATGCTATTCATACATTGCACAAGTATAACTTAGGGTTACCTAAGAGATGGTTCTATTATGTCATAGTGATTTATATGATGAACATGCTTGTGACCTATGTTTTTACACTAAAAGTGTATAATGATTCTAAAAATTGGTAAATGCATGTTTTTCAACTAAAATGTCCTTTTTAGCATGTTTCAAGGATTTTTATGCATGGCTATAATATTTAGTGCATTTTTATATTAACCCATAATTGTTCTACATTTTACACAAAGTGTAGGTTCAGGTGTTTGAGGTGATTCACTATTGGTTTATGGTTGGATTGACTATTCTACTAGCCTGTGGTGAGTCCTCAAGATTCAAGGACGTATGATTCATTAGTACTTTCTTTCAAGTACTTTTATGTTTTAGACTATGTTGAAAGGGCTGTGACCCTATTGTTGATTCTAAGATGTATTAGATAGCTGATTGAGAAAAGTTAGACTTCCTCTTGCTTTTAAATAAAAACTTCGATTGTAAGGATAAACGTTTTTCAATTTCGCATCATTTCTTTTATCATATGTTATGAATGCTAAGGGATTGTATGAGACCCCTTTGGGGTCAAGTACGCCGTGTTACATCTAGGGTGTAACCCTGGGTCATGACAAAACTTCACTCTCAAAACATCCTTAAAACATTTACATAGAATTCATAAAAACATGTGTAATTCCACAATTCTCCTTTCAAGGTTCACAACGCACTTTCAATCATCAACATTTAGAAAATATGGGTTAGGCATGGGTTTCATCATAAATTCATGTAATTCTATCAATTCATGCTTGATTTCATAAAACTCTTCCTTCATAATGCGAGACCCATATTATATGCTAATGAATTGAAAATAACATGAGGATTTCATGGGTTCATAGGGGAAACATGATAAAATCATAGTAGTTCATCAATTCATGCATAAGAGATCATAATTCAATCATTTAAATCAATAATCCAGAGAACCCATGGCAATTGAAGAAAACCTTAACTCAATTGGGGATTTCTAAGTTTGAAAGTAGGAGAATTTGGGAACTCCATGAATGGAAGGAATCCATGGATGAAAACTATCATACCTTGAAGCCAATTTCTTATCTTCAATGGAGGAATTGAGACTTGAGTTGAAACCCTAGGTTGAATCCTTCTTCTTCAAGCTTTCTAAAGACAAAAATATGTGAGAGTTCTTCTTTTTGGTGAATTTGAAGAGAATGAAGTGAATGACCTAATTTGGGGGTTTGAATCACTTATATAGGGGTCTTAGTGAAGGGTAAAATGATGTAGTATAGGGATAAATTAATTAGGAAAAGACCCAACTTCCCCTAAAACTTAACTGCCAGCCACGACCCATGAACCCTGACTGACAAACCATGGTCTGACTGATGGCCTATCATGTCGGTCCGTCGTCTGGTATAGGCCCCACATGTTGCTCATCTCCCCCTCTTGGTGGTCTTATAGTTGCAATGGACATAGAAGGAATTTTTTTCCTATTTTGCTAATGTTCCCTTCTAATGCGGGTCGAGCGGCGACGTCTACCTCTCCGATGACTTTCGGTACCAACCAACCCGGATATGCAAGTCTCTCTGCATTTTGGGAGCAGAGCATGCAGTAAAATCGAGCAATGTCAGAAAGTAGATTTGGGGTTCTTGGACCACGGGCCCTCAACCACGGACCATTGTATGACCGAAGGTCCATCGGTCAGGCCGTAGTTATGGACCTTGAATCAAGGCTGGGGGTAACTAACCACAGACCACACTTATAGTCCGTGGTCCCATCCACGAGCCGTGGTTGGCCGCCGTCAGTTGGCATCTGCAACTTCTAAAAATTAATACTTTGCCCTTTTCGAATCCGGGGTGTTACATCTATGGAACCCTTTTCCACCATAGAGTTCCTAAATTTTTCAATCTTGAAGTTAGAATTCTCCAATTGAAGTTAGGGTTTTCTTCTATATCATGGGTTCCTTTCAATGTTGACTAACTTGATTGTTTTATGAATAATTATGTATGAGTTGAGATAATTCCATGTTATATATCACATCATTTTAAATGTTGGTTAAGGCTAATTACCACACTAATGATGAACTAAGTCTACTTAAAGAAGTATTTCCCAAGTGTTCAAAAGAGAAGTTTTACCTGCATTTGATCATGACTATTATGATTTTTTCTAACCTCTTTCTTATGGTTTTAACTTGGTCTTTTCATGAGCATAAAAGGGTCCTTTTTAGCATGATTAATATCTCTATGCATTGCTATCATACTTGATACATTTGTGTACTAAAACATACTCTTGCCTACATTCTTCCCAAATGTAGGGTCCGACGCTCCAGGTTCGCATCCCTTTGGCTAAGAGTCATCGTGATTATACTTAGTAGTGGTGAGTCCTTATGTTTCTAGGATCAATCCTTTTATTGCTTTCAGTTTTTACTTTAAGATTTGTACGTGATGCCAGGGTTACATCCTGGTCACTCTTGATGTTATAAATGGCTAGTGAGACTATATAGAATTCCATTTTGTTTTTATAAACTTGTTGTTCTGAAATTGTTTCTGAGTCTCTTGCTTTTGGATTATCTTTTTTATGTATGCTAAGTGGCTTGTGTAGATCCTTTCGGGGTCCTATATGTCATGTTACACCTAGGGTCTACCTTGGGTCTTGACAAAATTTGATAATATTGAATCATTTACGATTTTTTTTATAATTTGTGTAGCTCTTTAAAATTATGATAACATAACATAATCTGAGAAAATTTATTAGAAAACATGTAAATCGAGATAATCATATAAACGGAATCATACTTTATCTCAAAGCATCCATATTTCATGAAAGCATTTATAACATAATGCATGCATATAGAAATAGCTTAGTCATGATCATAAAAATGCTTGTATAGCATGAATTTATGAAAATATCATTAAAAATAAGAACGCATAAGAAATATTGAAACCATAGAATTGGAGAAGAATCATAATCTGAGAAATTGAGGTTTGTTTGGGACTTAATGGGTGCAGAAGAACCTATTGATGAAGTTCGCACATAACTTAATTAAAACCCTAATGAAATTCGGGAAAGAAGAGTTGAAGCTTTGGAATCCTTGTTCTTGCCTTGGGAGAGAAGCTTAAGGGAGAAGAAATTGATTTTGAGAGAATGAGAGTAAATGTGGAGATTAGGGGTCTTAGGAATCAATTATAGTCTCCAAAATTAACCCCAAACGACATAGTATAAAAATAGGAAAATACCCAATTAACCTAAAAATAACTGCCAAAAAGGAATTACGGTTCAGTCTACGGGCGTACATCCATTCATAGACCGTAGAGTCCATCAATAAAAGTTCACTGAAAATCCTGAGTTTCAAAAGTATAGACCACGAACCTTATTCATGACTCGTAAGTCCATTTACGAACTCTGTTGTCAAGCCATAGATGTCAACTACTGAAACCCATCTTTCTTAAAAATGAACCATGAAGATTGCATCCATGAGACCCAACTCTAAATTATAGTTCCCATTATAAGTCATACCGTTGACTTGTATATTGAGGCATGAGGCTCTATGTTTATGAAGTTTTCGAGCTTGTTTCTACTAGCTTGTCCACGACATACAAACATCCACGTCCATATTCCAACTCGTAATCACTGAACCAAAATTCTGAAATCCTAAGTGTCAACAACGAATGGTTTTCATGAATCGTAAACCATTTTAGAACCCGTAAACACTGTTTGTGCAACCCAAAAAGTTATAGATTTTTGCACTTTCCAACTTCCAACTAAGTTATGAACTTCTGAGGTATTACAATATCTCCCCTACTGAACATTCTTACTCGAGTGAGATTAAACTAGGCATGAAAAGAGTATGGAATTATCTACAACCCAACATGAATACAAAAACACATAAAACTAAAGGACTAACTAACTCAAATCTAGAACATATATATTAAAATTGATTCCATAAAGATGCATACATAGGGATATATAAGAATAGCTGAAACACACAAGTCCTAAGAGTACATATGAGGAACTAATACCTCACCCTGAAACTGAACTGGAAGGAAAGAGATGGGGGTATCTGGACATCAAATCGGCTTGAGCCTCATAAGTAGCACCCTCAACAAACTGATTTGTCCAAAAGACATTCCAGAAGCAAATTTTTTATTCGTCAATTTATGAACCTGATGATATAGATTCTCAAATGGGCCTTCTTTGTTAAAGAGACTTTCTTTCACGCTGACACTTTCTAAAAGTAATGCATTTATTCAACAAAGACACATGAAGCACCGAAATCACTGATTATGTAACACTCTGTATCTGAAAACAGACCAAACAACAAATTTTTAAAAGTTGCAGGTGAAACCCACGGTTGCCACCTACGGACCGTAGGGGGACCCACAGACCATAGGTGGGGTCCATGGATTGGCCATGTCACACCCCGAGGCTACCCCCTAGGCGCAGACACGGGACCTAGGATCACGAGTGACCCCAAGCTAACCCTGTTGGCATATCATAAGCATACTAAAGAAAACTAAATCAATAAATATTGTGCAGAAACTAAATCATATAAATAATCTGAAATGATGGGGAAAACCCATATACTAAGTCTAAATATATGAAAACTAAGAGTTTGAATACAAATGAAAAGTCAAACTCTAAGACTAAACCTGAAACTAACTATGTCTGAAATAAAGCCTCTACTGACTAGAATTGATGGGACATGCCCCAGCTAGATCTAGAAAAACTGAAACTAAAACTAAAATGGAAAGATAACATGTCACTAGTCCTCGAAGAATGAGGAATCACCACTGATACTGCTGAACTGAAGATCGGGAATCAATCTATGTGTGATCTGACTGCTGAGGACCTGAACCTAGATCACGAGAATGTAACGACCCGAGAGCACCCCCTAGCCATTACATGAGTATTCGACCTCTCAGAGGTCTTATACAAGCCTTAGCATTCATTCATCGCATAGATCATAAAAATCACTAAGAATTTAAAACTTTTATTCAATAACATCA
>JAJOOS010001142.1:0-36896 GCA_029582725.1 Solanum chiquidenum | reverse complement strand
CCTCCCCGCCCCTACTCCTTTTCTCTTGTTCTTCTTTGATGTACACATTATCACAATAAAATCACCAAATTAAAATTGAAAAAAGGTTTTGCAAGAAAATATACCATTCACCATGTTTATAAACTTATTTCTTTAAGATCTATTACTTGAATTTACATATAAACATATTTTTTCCAATTTGAAAGTTTCTTAATATCTCTTTTTATCAAATCAAAATAAATAAAACCCTAAATTATGTACAAGAACTAATTATAATCTATCACATTTTATGATTGAAATTTTTGAGCATGAACTATGAAGAAAGATGAAAATTGAGGTTTTTATTTTTGGGATGAAAATGGTAGAAGGTGGGAATAAAGAGGATGAAGTGGGAAGGGGTGAAATGAGTAAGAGAGAGAGAAAATTGCATTTTTTTAAAATCTTATTTATTTTTAAATATTTAATTTCTGATGTGTCATCGGAAAAATAATAATAATAATGACGTGTCATTAAAAAATGACGTGGTATTTCATGTGTAAAATGAGTGTACTACACGCACACCCATCAGATGAGAAAAGAGTCTAAAATATTGTGTTTGAATGAGTTTAAGGGTTTAGTTGGCAAAGTCGTAAGTATAGGGATCCAACTGACAAATCGAGTCAAGTACAAGGGTCTCTCAGGCCATTCCGCCTAAACTATTCCACCAACTTGTTTTCTGTACTTCTAAAAGGGAAGTCAATTTCCTGAGAAAAAGTAAAAAATAGTCCCTTATCTTTGGGTTAAGATACAAAGTCATTCTTGAGTTTTACATGAAGCATTAGTAGTCCCTCATATTAGTATTGGTTATTTTTTTTAATCTTCCCCCAAACTTTTTCCTATTTTTTAATGTTGATTTTGTCCATAATTTTATGTATGAGATGTTCAATCGTCTTTTATATATTTAGTAGAAATAATAACTTCATGTGAGAGAAGGCGAGAAGAAGAACATCATGTTCTATTCAATAGAAATATTATTGCAGCTAAACTAAGAACAACTTGACATATGACGTTGTAAAAAAATTAAAAATTATACTATTACGCATGAAATCGATGCGGTGAACTTACAATAATATTTATACTAAATAAAACAAGATGCTTTAGTATAAATATGATACATTATGAAAAATAAGCAAAAACCATCCAAACAAAGTGAGACAATTAAAACGAGTCCGAAACCAAAAAGGCAACAATTTTTTTTGAAAATTTCAAAAGGGCAACTAAATTATTTTTCAAATCAAAAGGGTAACAAATTTTAACAGCGTTTAAATCAGGGTTTCCGCCGCAAGGCACAAAAACCAATGAGCCTTACAAGGCACAACAACTTTTAGCCTTGTAAGGCTCAGCCGCCTTGAGCCTTACAAGGCGCAAGGTTGTTTGCGCTTTGCAGGCAATTTTTTTTTTAAGAAAAAAATAATTTTGATTTTATTTTCTTGAGCTGTTATTAATATATATATATTCAAAAAAATAAGTTTTATTCTTATTTTAAAACCATCATTGAATTCAAAACTAATATTTGAGTCTGGAAATTGGACGTAAGTCATGTTTTGGGTAAGAGAGATACATTTGAATTCAAAACTAATATTTGAGCCATTCCTTGTAGTTATTATTATTGTGTCCAATATAGATCTGACACTAAATATAATTTTTGTCATTAAAAGTAAATAATTAGTGACAAATTTATTGTATTGTGTCATGTCCCCGTGATGTGTGTTTCTTGATACCCTTTAGTTTGTTGGCTACTTAAACACGAGTTTGCATGGAATGACTCTAACTATTTGTAGTGATTGATGTGTAAAGAAAGATGTTATACGCAAGCATCGTCCATATATTAGTATAAATATTATAGTTTTTTCAATATAATAAAATAATCGTGTATCTATTTATTTTTTATAATATAAAGAGATTTATATAGATTTGTTTTAGCCCAAATCAACTCATGATAAGAGTGACAGACACGAAAACACCTAGGCAAATAGTTTTGAATTATGTATTTTTTTATTGTACGATAAATCCTTTTTTATAATACAATAAGAGTCAAATGTATAGCTGGATATTGAGGAAGACAAGAACAATTTATCTTACTATTCATAGTATTCAATTGAATACTTTATTTTAATACAATAAGCTCTTCCTCAATATATATATATATTAATAACAGATGAAAAAAAATAAAATTATTATTAATTTTTTTTAAAAAAATAATATAATCTGCAAAGCGCAGACAGTCTTGCGCCTTGTAAGACTCAAGACGGCTGAGCCTTACAAGGCTAAAAGCTGCTGCGCCTTATAAGGCTCATGGGTTTCTGCGCCTTGCGGTGAAAATCCTAATTTAAACGCTGTAAAAATTTGTTGCCCTTTTGATTTCGAACTCCGATTAAAACCTTATTGCATTGACTGACTGAGAGTATAGCGCAAATTAGTCGGGCCTTTTTAAATCTCCATTGCCTTTTGTTTTTTTTAAGCCTCCATTGTTAGCTACCAAAAAACTTACTCCTACCCTAGAAGAAAACCCCAAATCCTGATGGGCTGCGCCTTATAAGGCTCATGGATTTCTGCGCCTTGCGGTGAAAATCTTAATTTAAATGCTGTAAAAATTTGTTGCCCTTTTGATTTCGAACTCCGATTAAAACCTTATTGCATTGACTGATTGAGAGTATAGCGCAAATTAGTTGGGCCTTTTTAAATCTCCATTGCCTTTTGTTTTTTTTAAACCTCCATTGTTAGCTACCAAAAAACTTACTCCTACCCTAGAAGAAAACCCCAAATCCTGACGGCAAAAGGATATTCTCCAAGTTATATAGAGTTGCAGGTTTTGGAATGGAGGAAAATAAGCAGCCAGCATCACAAAAGATACAGATATACCCCACCTCCACTGGTGAAATATCTCCTTTCTGGAGAGACAAGTACGAAAAAGATGCAAAGAAGTACTGGGATATCTTTTACAAGCGCCATCAAGATAAAGTAACTTTCTTATACTCTCTAATAAACCCTTTGATCTGTATTTGCTCAGTGTCTGAATTTTGCAACTCCTTGAGTGGTGAACTGATGTTGTTTTGCTGTTTTCTTTCTTTTTCTGCTGTGTTTTTCCGTCTCGAATTGAAAAAAAAAAAACAGTTCTTTAAAGACAGGCATTATCTGGACAAGGAATGGGGTCAATACTTCTCTGTGAGTGAATAAGACAATGAATATTACTATGAGTTTTGTTCTAAAAAAATGTGTTAAGTTAAGGAGGATGGTGCATTAAATAATGACATGTTCCTATTCTTACTCTTTGCAGGGGACTGACGAGAAAGTCATTCTTGAGGTAATTCAAGTTTATCACGCATTTGTTCTTTTTATCCGTCGAATATTCTGACCCCATCTTTTTGAGGTATAACTAATGATTATCTCAGTATTTCGTTCAGCACAATTTTGTAACAGTATGTTTTTCTTGTTAATATTTTCTACATCTAAGTACTTGCATGTCTATTTTCAGCATATGGTGATTATGTCCTGTAGTTTCTTAAGAGCTCTATTAGCTACTATCATTTAACTTTTGGTGTTTGTCAAGAGAATTATAGTTTTCATATTGTCTTCTTCAAGCAATCAAATGAGTGCTGTTGAAAGTGCTCATAACTTTTTCAAGTTGTAGTTACCTTTCTTGTTATGCGGATCACAATCTAACACATGTTTATGTAATATTATTTGTTGAAGGAATTGGTTCAATTGTTCTCTTGTTACACCTGCACTGATGGAATACTGCTGATTACAGGTTGGGTGCGGGGCTGGAAATACCATCTTTCCTTTGCTTGCTACAATACCAAACATATTCGTCCATGCCTGCGATTTTTCACCTCGAGCTGTGAACTTAGTTAAGGTACATATTTAGTTCGTGTCAGTGGCCTCTCAAAGTAACAATTGAAGAAAGTATTTTCCCTTTAGTTGTTTAATTGTGATCTGAAATGAGTGGGAGGTTGAGAATATTTCAGCTTGCTGGCGTGCCTATTTCACAAAAATTGTAGCAAAGATATTTCTAAGGAGTCATTGGCGATATTTAGTTCATCTTGTTGCTTGTGTTGGATAAGTGTTCTTTTTTGTTTTGGATATATTTACTTGAGTAATATTTATCATATGAGATTTTTTATATTTGGTTCTTTTCAGAAAATTATTCACATTGGCATTCTATATTGTTTGTAAGCCAAGGCTCATTAGGATGCTAAGAGTCCATTATATGTGGGTCTTATTAGCTTACGTTGTAGATACATCAATTTTGAAATGTCTAGAGAGAGAGGCTCCTACTTCCCTCTAGAATCAAGGAAGCTGGAACAAAGGTCTTTCAAGGAGCCAGTATTAGAACTAGGGGGAAGATGCTGCAAGGTGGAATCAGATAGGGAACCTCATTTTTCTCTGTCCAGTAAATATGTCCAAAGAAAAAACTTTCTTGAATTACTCGGGACTTTCCCAGAATGGGTGGGCTCACCGGATGCTGTTGGAAACTGGGCGGCGGCTGTTTGGGTGTAGCTAATGGGCTGAAGGTTAATCATTCTCGGTTTCTTTTTCATTTTGCAGATGAGTTTCAAGCCGCTGAAGTTCTTCAAAGGGGGAGAAGGTTGGATGGATGACACCTTCTTGAAGTTGGAAGGATGGGAGGAACTTTCTGGGTGTGACGATCCACGGTTTACCAGAGACATTGTGGTGGTGAATTTGGTGGGTCTCTCTGTCCATCTTTGGTGTTTTGACCTCTTCAAGAAGGTGGGGGACCTGTGTGTGTGGGTTTAGAATATGGTTGCACCTTGAGTTTTGATCAGTGGTGCTGGCGCTTGGAGATGGGGGAAGTGATGGAGTCTCTTCATAGGGAGGGAAGGAGAGGAGGAAGAAGAGGGGGAGAGAATGGTTTGGAACAAGTGTCTGGAAAATTTTACAATGCCTGTAACGTACGGGCTAGGGTTGCCTTGCATAAGGACCTCACAGTTTGGAATCCTATTATTGAAAGAGTTGAGAAGAGACGAGCAAGTTGGGAAAAGTGATACTTGTGAAGGGTGGCAAGGAAGTATTCATAAAAAACACTTTATTGGGCATCCCTACCTACTGATTGTCTTTGTTGCAAGCACCAATGATAGTTGCAGAAAACAAGAAAGGCTTCAAAGGAACTTTTTATGGGACTAAAAAAATCACTTGGTTAAATGGGAGTCTGGGAGGTTGCTACAACTCCAAAGGAGTGGGGTGGTCTAGGACTGAAAGATTTTAAAGTGTTTAATAGAGTTTTACTCGGGAAATGGCTATGAATATTTAGGGTGGAGGAGAACGCCTTATGAGGGAGGTAGTGGTAGAGAAATATGTCTCATCCAAAGGAGGGTGAAGGGCTTGGGCTATTACTGTCCCGTTTGGCTGTGGCATGTGGAGGAGCATTCTGAATGGGTGGGAAGACTTCGATGGTCACATCACTTCCAAACTGGGAGATGGAAGAGTTTCAAAGGCTTTTGGAGTTGCTCTACAAACTCATCAGGCACAATCTTAGTGATTCATGGAGGTGCCTTGAGTAGCGATGGTTTGTTCACTGTCAAATCTCTCTATCAGAGCTTGCTCGCGAGAGAGATGCCTTTTCCAAACCTTTCAATCTGGATCCCTGGGACACCTAGAAAGTTGTGCTTTTTTGCTTGGTTGGCGGCGAGGGGAGTGATTCTGACAACCAATAACTTAAGGAAGAGAAATATCACTCATGTTAGCTGAAGTTCCATGTGCAAGTGTTCTGGTGAAGAAGTTGATCATCTCTTGGTGCATTGTAAAGTGGCATCGATTTTGTGGAGGATGGTTCTGAATTGTTATGGTGTACAATGGGTAATGTCGGGTACCGTTAGAGATGTTCTACATATTTAGGCTGGAAGACATACTTGTAGAAGGCAAAAAGCATGGAAGGTTGCTCCATTAACTCTTATGTGGGTCATATGGAAAGAGAGAAATATGAGAGCTCTTGAGGGATCAAAAATGAATTTGCACACTTGAGAAATAACCTTTTTACTTTGGTTGCTTTTTGGTGCACCCTTGTAGTTCCTTCTGGCTTCTTGTATAGATGATTGAGTGTCTTTTATAGAGAATCATATTTTGATGTAGATTCTCTACTTTTTTGGTATACCTCTTGTATACATGAGTTTCCATTGTTAATAATATCACTTATCTTATCAAAAAGCTTATGTTGCATTTCTTTCATTTTGACATATCACCACATCACAATGTTTTTGTAACACTTGCTAGAAGCCAGAACTAATATTTTCACGAAGGCAGAAGTTAATATATCAAAGAAATTTTTCCAATGCTTTAAAGGTTTTCCTTGAACATCTGATTTGATTGTAACAAGGATTTATAAATATGATAAGAGTGTATACCATGTAAATATAAAAAGATCTACAATTCCTATAGTTGTGTGACTAAGAAGAGATTTAGTATGCACTTATATGTTTTTTTCTTGAGATAATTGTGAAGTCTATTTAAATCCCACCAAACTTGAGGGTATAGTCAAGTCATTCATTCTCAAAATCACTTTTTTTCATGACATCAAACCTTACTTGATAAAGAAAAAGACCCATCTCTATTCTTGGTTACCCAATGTTGCACCATCTTCTTTCTAGTCTCTTTTGGTTTTGAGATCCTGATCTATTTTTGTTTTGCTCATGATATATATCCATTTTTATCACCCCGGATGATGAACGCCGCTCCTTATATGGAATGTCAAAAAGATCTGTGAAGTCAGATCGGATGCTCATCATCCAAAGTAGAAGGATTCAAACTTCCACAATTACTACCACAAGAAAGCTGCCCCCTAGGGCATTGAAGGCTGTCATCCCGTGGCCAAATCTAAGGGGCTAAGCATGACTTTCTTTTTCTTTTTTTTCTGCAATATCCCCTCATTGCCTAGGAGCACTTGGTGGCATTTGTCAAAGCACGAAATCCATAATGGAATCATTGCAGAAGAAAGTTATAACGCTTGGAACCTGAACATGATTAAGCCTCATTATCCTTGGCCGCAAGGATTACGAAATAGCAATGTGCCTAAGAAGCCGAAGCAATCTCGATTGAAGCCAATTCAAAGAGAAGAAAAAAGAAAATAGGACAATTGCTGACTAAACCTCTAATTCACTACAAAACAAGGCTGGAACCAAGCCCTAAATTTGAGACTTTGGAAAACTGCTTTATTTTTTGTTGTCTAAGCTCCAGATGTTCAGTTTTGAGTGTGTGGGGGAGTTTTAAGAGTTATGTTGGTTGAGGGAATGAGTTGTTGTTTTCTTATATGGTCTTGGACAATGCTTAGTTGATGAGCTAGTTTTTGCGGTTGGTGTTAGTAAAAAAGTTCATTCTTCTTGATAAGTTGCATGTTAGTTTGTGGTTGATGCCAAGAGTAAGTTTCCTTTTTAGGATGTGATGCAAAAGTGAAAATACATAACACCGATTTGTGTTAAAAGTTTATTGTATTTATTGCAGTCGCACAAGGATTTTGATGATGCTCGGGTGAATGCATTTGTCTGTGATCCAACAGTGGATGACCTGATCCAGCATATTTCTCCTTCATCAGTGGACGTTGTTACCATGGTACTAGACAAAAGTTTTCTTCTATAATTTGTGGGCTATCCCATTTGCATCGACATACTTTCTGCATAACAAATCATGCTGTCTCATAATCATTTACTTAAAAGCATGCCTTGTTCTTGAATGTTTGTTTTTGTTCCAAATTTAGTTAGACCGCACTGCATATATTTACTAAAACAAATAAGCTGACTTGTTAAGCAGATATTTGTTCTATCTGCAGTATCCCCTGAGAAGATGCCTATGATGTTACAAAACATCAGAAAAGTTCTGAAGGTCAGATACCGGTTCTTAATTTAGTTGGTTTGCACCTTTTGATTTCATTATTATGACTCTTATACCTTTTTCCTTTCCAGAAAGATGGCTGTGTCTTATTTCGGGACTATGCAACTGGTGACCTTGCTCAGGTTTAAACTTCACTATATAATATCCTAATCTATTTCTTCACCATATTGTATGAACTTATTGATTTTGTACTTCCTCTACCGCAATCTATGTAACACCATTTGACTAGGCACAAAGTTTAAGAAAAAAGGAAGACTTGAGATTTGTGGTCTAAATAGCTAGAAATTATTTCATCAAGGGTAAAAAGGATTTTTTAAAGTTATGTTGTTTCTAATTATAGAAACGTGACACTCTTTTTAGGACAGACTAAACAGGGAAGTGTGTCACATAAATTGGGACGGAGAGACTAATAACTTTGGATTTACTTAATGCCTTCGTATTTTGCATAACATGTGATATTGGATGGCTACCTTTGAATTTAACTTGAGTAAGTTTGGATTGTAATATCAGGTTTTTGTTTATTTTATCTTTGGACTTACTGAAAATGTAGCATATTTGGGAATGATGTATACTTACAGCTAAGGTTTGTATTACCAGGAAAGGCTTACCTCCAAGGAACAAAAAATCAGTGATAACTTCTATGTCCGGGGTGATGGGACTGTGAGTTCTACTGTTACAAATTGATATTTCTCATAGAATGGGCCTTATATTGTTGATGCGCATCTTATGGCAGCTTATTTCTGTCAACAGAGGGCTTTCTACTTTTCTGATGAGTTTTTAATAAATCTCTTCAATGAAAATGGTTTTGATGCTGAGGAGCACTTCTTGTGTTTCAAGCAAGTGGAAAATCGGTCAAGGGAGTTGGTGATGAATAGGTATATGATCAGTACTTTCTATTTGTTACTTCCTCCATTCTATTGTATGTGATGGTATTTGATTGTATACATAATTTGATGTTAGTTTGACTTACATATTACACCAGTGATATTGAAAGAAAAAATTAAAGTTGTTGTGAAGTTTGTTTGTTTGAATGAGAAATTTCACTTCAAAGTTCAAAATTTGAATTGATTAACTAGTTTGAATTTTTGAAAGTTGTGACAGCTGTATAAAATTGAGATGTCCAACATATTTTAACATCAAAATGGAACTGTCATATAAATTGGATATATTGATAGAGTAAATATCGCATCCATGTCTAAATTTTAATAAATAAATGAATTTTGAACAATTATAACACTAGCAATGTTCTATGAGAGTGAATGTTGGGACACAAAAGTAAAACACATTAGTGAGATGAGTGTTGTCAAAATGTGGATGCTAAGATGGATGTGGGGTCATATGAGATTAGACAAGATTAAAAATGATACATTCTTTAGAAGGTGCAAGTGGCACAAATTGAGGATAAACTTAGAGAAGATTGCTTGAGATGATCTGATCATTGTCTTGGTCGACCTCCAGGTGCACTAGTCGATAGATGTGAAATCATGGTTAGTAAAGGTGTCAAAGAGGACACGAGATGTAAAATCACATGGAAAAAAGTTGTTTCGAAAGACATAATCTCTTGGAAGCTATGCAGACTTGGCAAAAGACAAGATACTGTTGAATTTTACTTTAGTTACTGCAGTAATTTTTAATACAATAAATTGTCTAGATTTAGAATAAATTTGAAATTTAAATTTTTACTAGGTTGTTTTAGTTGTTCAGAAATTCTAGCTTTTTTTTGAATTTTGAATTACAGATTTTCTGCATATTTATGTGCTCAAACTGAAAACCATTGAAAGTAATTTCAATCCAAAGAGAGACATTTTCAACTCTCTTTTTGCTGCCCCATCTTTTTAAAAACACCAACAGTGGTATCAAGAGCTTAATTGATCTTACGGGATCTGTGAGTTTTTCCAAAGAACTATCATATCATTTTTAACCCGTTAGGCTACTTTTAACCTGCAAGGGTTATTTTTCTATCCATTTTAACCCATCAGGGCTATTTTCAACCCGTGCTTTTTTCAACCAATTTTTAACCTGAAAAATGGCCAGCAGCGTACTCTCTTTCAATGCCCCACAAATTTCCACAGGCAATACCAATCAAATTTGGTTTGTGAGAATAAAACCATATTTTAAAACCTATGCGATATGTGATGTTGTGATGGAAGAAAAATTCTTACAACAATATTTTGCAAATCCTACAAAAGTTCAGATTAAAGCACTTTCAAAAGAGCTTTTAGACACGACAAGTTATTCAAGGTATTTTTTCAGCATAAAGCCAAAAGAAGGAAAAGAAAAAGAAGAAATTTTTAAAGTTCAAGTGGCAAAAGGTGGAGGATTTGTGGCTTAGGTCGCAGGTTCAAGCCCCACACCATGCAAAGCGAAGCCTGGTATTTAAGTGGAGAAGGGTAGAGGGGCGGGCCCATTATCCACCGAGTTTAGAAGGCTGTGATTGGTCCAAAGGGCGGGTCACTGACGGATTTCTCGGTTATCAAAAAAAAAAAAAGAAGAAATTTTTAAAGTTAAAAAACAATAAACAGAATTCAGCACCTACTGTCAAAGTAGAAATTGAGGAGGAACATTTTTTCATCTGCAGTAACTAAAGCAAGGGAGGAGTGTTGAATTTTACTTTAGTTACTGTAGTACTTTATGATATAATAAATTATTTAGGTTTAGGATAAATTTGAGATTTATATTTTACTAGGTTGTTTTAGCTGTTGAGAAATTCTAGCTTTTTTGAATTTTGAATTGCTGATTTTCTGCATATTATGTGCTCAAATTGGCTATTTAATACTCTCCTACACTTAATAAAATCATTTAGACATATTTGCTGCCCCATTTTTAAAACACCAACAGACACCATGGAGAAAAAAGATTTATATAGGAGATATTAATTAGTTGAGAATATCTGTTAGCCATGTTAGTACATTTTACTTTAGGTCGTATGATTTTAGGAGTCTTTTCACACTATTAGATATTTTTATTATGTTAGAAAATATAGAGAACTTCTAGTACTTTTCATTTTTATCTTGTATAGTTTTGGCCTGAAATGAATTTAAATGGAGAAATATGGTCAGTGGGGATTCATAGAGCTGACCTCTTAACTTATTTGGATTGAAGCATGCTAGTATAGTTTTTTGTTATTAATGAATTTGAAAATTTGAATATTATGAAAATAAGGTGTCAAATATTTTGCAACACCCCAAAATCAAAAGGTCAATTGAACTGAGGAAGTGTGATCTGTATTCTCTGGTAGATTTAAATATGCTTTTCATTATACCTGTGGTGTTTTCTGTTTATGAGCTCTAGGTAGATTGGCCATGCATTATTGGACATTTGAATTTTTTACATCTTATATCTTAACTTTCATGTAACGATGATTCCACATTTGGTTTGACTTTCAGAGAACCTCAGTTTCCCCTTTTGAATTTACATCTGTCTCAGCATAAATACTGGAAGTAACACTTACAGCAAGCTTAATGTCTTACTCCCCCCGTTTCAATTTATGTGGCATTTTTCTGATTTCGAGATTCAAACAAGTCTATCTTTGACTGTAAAAATTTTCATATATCTTTAAATATTTTGAATTGTCAATTATTGTGACTTATAGTACTTTTTACATAGTTTATAAATATATAAATTTCATTTCAAAAACTTTGAAGATTTCATGCGCAAATCCCGGTCAAACTTAACTGTTTGACTCTCGAAAAACGAAAAGTGCCACATAAATTGGGACATAAGGAGTATTATTTTTGAACGTCTGATTTGATCAGTATCCTATGTTATACTTTATCCTTGGTAAAGTTCCTTTGATCATTATCTACCCAGTTTTGAACCGCGTGCCAGGTGGCCCTTAGGGATTCCTTGGTTTAAAAAAGGTTTCTTCTGCTATAGAATATTATGTTGGACAGAACTTCAATTCTCTTAAATGGTGAAAGATATGTAAATAGTTGACTAGTTTGTGTCTTGTCAGGGCACTTGTTGATGTCTCTTATACTGATCATCTTGAGCTACATTAATAATGGAGTGGGAGGTATAAGGTTTTATACCCCTAACTTGATGAAAGTGATAGTTTTATTCCTGGTTATTGCCTCATTCAAACATAAATAAGTTTCTTGACTAAGTTAAGTGGATTCATAATGTGAAGAAGGAACAAGTTTGAAGAATCCTTGCAGCAATCCTTATTTAGATTGGTTATCCCCACTTAATTCCTTTGGTTGACATGTAAAGAAATGTAATATTTCTTCTCTAATCTGTGAACTGGCTCTTATAGGCTATAGCAGTCAATAATTATCTTTCCTTCCCCCTTCTCTACCTCCCAAGTTGACCATTGTCCAAGTCTTGCTTATTGAAGTGAATTGTTTTTTTCCTGTGTGTTCAGTTCCTCCATTGGAGATTTGCCAAAGATTTTAGAACTTTTCCGAGGGTTTTTCCTGACCCCTCCAACCTTCATTTCAAGTATATCACATTTTCTCATGAGCCGAGAGGCAACTTGTAGGGGAATTGTGGAGATCTTCCTTATAATGGAAACTTGATATTGCTTAGAGCCAACATGCGACTCTTTCAGTGCTTAAATTTATTGGGTTTGTGGCGTGGTTTCAACTCCTACCGTGGTAGGATATTGAAAAATATTTTTACAGATCAGAGGTTTGTCACTGAAATGTAGAAAAATCTAGCGTTTTGGAATATACAAGGGAAGGGTGTTTGTGCACAAAAAGCCAAGGACATCAGTGATTTGAACAACCAAAAATGAGTAAATCAATACCCATGGACAGGTGTGCATAATGCGCTTAAAAGGTTCATCAGAAAAAGCATATGTTGCTTTGAATTTTACATAATAGTTCATCAGATAGAGAAGTAATATCAACATGCAATATACTCATGGCTGAATTTGATCTTCTTTTGAACACACTGGAAGCTAACTTTTCTTTCCATAATTATTGATATTAGAATGCAAAAGCTGCAAAGCCAACAATATTGAACAAAATGTTAACACAAACTTGAGTTTGGGATGTAGAGGTGACAGATAGGAGAACAAATGTGGTATAACAGATGATTCAAAATTTCTGAAACTGTTATTTGTTACTTTGTGGAGCCTAACTTCATTAGGCACACACTATAAAGAATCTGACGGGCTTGGATGAAGATCAATGCTAGAGTGTGTATTTCATTAATAATACTATCTTGTACTGGGGTTTCCCCTTAACATCTCATATCCATTTTTCGGTGTACTTTTGGTGTATTAGATAAAAACGTACTTTGGTGCTGTGGTTTCAGGCGCTGGGTTCAAGCTGTATTCCGTGTTGGTAGTGGAATATCTGGAGGGAAAACCGAAAGCAAGGTGAAATTCCTTGGTAAGGATAATGATAAGCCTGAAATACCAAAAATTATCCTTGAAGACTCCGCAAATGAGACAGAAGTTGACATATCTGAGGGGATGGCTCTTGAAATGTTTGGTATTTCATCTCCTAAGGAGGAGGTACGAACTTTCATTCACTTCTAGTGTTCATTCCTTCCTGTTGTTATGAGAGATACAGAAACTGTGAGGATAACAGAGTTAATGGTTCCAGAAGGCAGTGTGACTAACATTTGTGGTTTTATGCATTAACACTGACATTATAGTTGAGCAATCATGACCTATGCATATATTTAGTGCTCAACTGCTCATGCATTGATCCAACAGTGGCATGTAGATCCTTTTTTTTTTATTCAAATAAACCAACGTTTGTGCTGTATCTCATCAAATTTACTTCTGGGACCTGATCCGAGTTTGTAGATACAGGTTCTTGATTAAATAGTAATTTCCGTTTTTCAAAGATTGATACTCTAGTCAAGTTGAACTAAGGATAGCAGTTATCAAATTTCCTCCATTATGGGTAGCATATTCTAATATGAACCAGGTGGTTAGTCGTAATTGATTCAGAAATATGAAGTTGGGAGCACTGGATCCCCCCATAAAAGCTTGTATAAAGTAATTTTTAGATGTTTCAAAATAATTTCCACCAGTCACTGACTTCCATACTTGTCAACATTCTAGATTATTGATGTCATCTCCAAAGACTATTCTTTCAAGATAAAGGTCCTCTCAAAAGAGTATCAGCATACCTGCAAATCAACTGGCTTAATGTTATGGGAATCAGCTCGGCTTATGGCTTCTGTGCTTGCTGCTAACCAGACCATTGTTTCAGGGAGAAGTGTTCTAGAGCTGGGTTGTGGATGTGCGGGCATTTGCTCCATGGTTGCTGCTAGATCTGCTAACCTTGTGGTTGCCACTGATGGAGACACAAAAGCACTTGATCTGTTAAACCAGAATCTCGCTTTGAATCTCCATGTACCAACTCTTGCAAATCTAATAACAAAAAAACTTGAGTGGGGAAACAGAGATGATGTAGAATCCATCAAGACGCTAAATGACAGAGGTTTCGATGTCATAATAGGCACAGATGTCACTTATATTGCTGAAGCAATCGCTCCTTTGTTTGCAACTGCAAAAGAGCTGATCCGATCCAGTAGAGGCGATGAGGAGGATAGTACACCAGCTCTAATCCTTTGTCATGTCTTCCGCAGAGTTGATGAACCATCTATACTTTCAGCAGCGTCTGAATTTGGTTTCAGGTTGGTGGATAGGTGGCCTAATGCACTAACCTCAACTAGTACATCTCAAAACATAATCCAAAGCTGGTTCTCCGATGGCAGCCTTGAAACTTGTGTTCCTACCACTGCACTCAATATTCAGTATTTCCACAAGTTGTAGGTTTAGATCTTGAAGGATTTTTGTTATCTGCATCCAAAGAAAGGGTCAACAGTTCTCCGGTCCTGGTTCTTGAACCTTCAAGGCTTCAAGTATTGAATCTGTGTTTCGTGTTAGTCCATTGCTTATACATGCAAATTGATTTGCATATAGCTAAATATGCTATTATCGTCATTTGGAAGTTGAAGCCATGCTTTCCCTTGTCCCAAATATTTACAAGATTCAGGAAGTTTTTAGTTGTCCAAAATGAGTTATGTATACTTGATATTGGTGAGTTATAGTGAAGCTCCTTTATCTCTTGAATTCATGCATAATTTATCGTCTCGTATTTTTGCCAAGATTCAGGAACCTTTTCATTGACTAAATGAGATGTATACTTTATATTGGTTTGTTATGATGCTGAAATTTGACATACGCATTTTTTTTTTCTTTAACAGATATACAGTTTTCTGTTTTTGAGAATATTTTACGTTGTACAAATATATACTGGAGGCTCTGGCTCATATATATAAAATGACATGGTGAGATCATAATACATAAATGAGATCAAATCACGTCATGTATGAAGATAAAAAAGTTTATCCCCATATCTTACATGACCAAATGACTTTCAAGGCTGGTCATGCTAATATTCCTTCCTATCTATCATATCTGTTTTAGCAATTCATTTCAGATATTTTTGTTTTACTGTTATTTACATTTCAATTTCAAATTTATATTTTTGTATACATTGTTCTACTGGTAAGTACACATTGTCATACATGATTAGTGGGTAGTGTAGAATCCTCCACCCACTGATTAAAATTTGGAACCACGTGTAGTTACATATTACTTAATGATCAACTAATCCGTGTTGTCTATAATTTTTTGTCAGCGTATACAAGTTAAATTCTTTGCAAAATAGAAAATATAAAGATAACACAAAGAGAGTGTTCAGCTAATAACTTAAGGAGATGTATTGTTGTTTCTTAGAGAGGCTCTTATCCTAACAAACCAAAGCCTCATGCACGCATTGCCTTTTACCTAACTAATTAATTTTCTCTATTAAAAACAACAATTTTACCCCTAAACACAACAAAGGGAAGATTTTTCAGATTAAAGGGGAAGTGTGTTTTTATTCCTTTTTTTTCTTAATTTTTTTTTACATAGTTCTGTTTGGATAAAGAAAAAATCAGTTAAACATAGCTATCAGCTGAAGTTAATTTGTATTGTAGCTTTTGCTTTTTTTACTTTTTATGATTTTAATTTAGTATCTCTTTTGTTGTCATCCTTGTTTTGTTCAGTTAAAAGGAGAAACATGCATGATCTATATATTTCTCATTCCTTTGTTTCTTTCTTTTTGTTTTGAGCTGTTTATTTACTTGAAAAAGACTCTGACTTGACAAGTTAGTATAAATGATTTCATTTGTGGGAAGAGGACAAACACTTTTTGACTTTAGTATATTGTTTTGATCTGCTGATGAAAATTTTACTCTTTTGCTAAATCATTTGTTGTTTTTCTCCCAAATAGGAAACATGGAACTCATGCATCTAATGGAGAGGTTTAGGCCTATTATGGGCTTAAAAAGCTGGGATTACTGTGTTTTATGGAAGTTGAGTGAAGATCAAAGGTAACGTGGATTTAGAACACAGTATAATTTGATTATATGTGTTCTTTTTAGATGTTTTATTACATATGTACACATAGTACGAGCGTTCTAGATCCGCCTCTGCCTCTTTCGACAACGAAATACCCTTGTGTAATTATGTGTGATGCAGGTTTCTTGAATGGATTTGTTGCTGCTGTGGTGGAACTGAGAAAAATATGCATAGCTGTGAGCAAGAGATATTTTTTCCTGATTCTTCTACTTCAACTTGTAGAGATGTTATGTTTCAGCATCCAACAACAACTGCTTGTGATTTACTGGCTCAAGTCCCGCTTTCTCTGGCGCTAGACTGCGGGTACATGTTTAGCCTATACCTTCCTCCTTTCTATTACAAGAAAATTATCCAAATAAAGGGTAGTTCAGTTCAGTGCACTAAAGTCTAGCTATGCGCGGAGTCTGAGAACGAACCATATTGAGACTCTCCTTCATTTCTAACTCTTTGGAATAAAATTGCAGAGTTTATGCACAGACCTTACTATCTAATCAAGCAAAATGGATGAACTTTGTACCTTTCTCAGAATCAAATATCTCTAATGTAAGAATTACGTTGTAACTGTCGATTTGATCTCCAGCTTGTTTTTCTGCATAATGTTGTTTGATGTTAATTGCAGGAAATAATGGGAACCAGAGCTTTGATTCCATCTCCTCTTGGATTGCTCGAGTTGTTCAGTACGCAACAAGTAAAACATTTTCTTCCTCCCTCTTACCCTCTTTTTCATCTATTACTTACTTTCTTCCCTATTTTTTATGTTAACTCTGAGAAAATTATGTCAAAAACTACAATTACTGTCTTAACTATAGTCACGACATACATAAGGAAGGTAAAGGGTAAAATCATGTAGAATGAATAAGTAGTACTCAAAAATATTCATGGAATTAAATACTTTGATGTAAGATATTATATACAAATGAAAGCCTAAAACTAAACATCATAACAAATTTTACAGCTAGCAGAAGATGAGAAAGTCATAGAATTTGTCTCAGCTCAATGCAATATCTACTTGGAGCAGCAAGCTATGATGAATTCAACTTTCTCTAATGGGGTTCAAGAGAACACATCAAAGCCTTTCCCAACAGAAGGAGACGGAGACGGAGACGATCATATAAAAGATCCCCAAAATCATTACCAACAGACAGTCTCCCCTGCAGCTACATCAGATCACTTGTCATATGATTTCCCACTTAAACGAAAACAATTGGATACTTGTTCGATGAACTTCCTTCCTCCGTTCAGTACTTACAGCACACCAGAAGTCGATAACAACACAGGAGGGAACATGTTGTTTAATCAGAGCACAAGTGATGCGACACATTTCTCGGAGAATAGGTACATGAGTGAGATGGATGCTTATTTACAGAAGCAAATGATGAGAAGTAGCAGTACTCAACCTGGAATTGATGATGAATCTATCAAACATGATAACGGAAGATCCAATTCGGGATCTGATAGTGATCAAAATGAGGAAGAAGATGATCCTAAGTATAGAAGGAGAAATGGAAAAGGTCCTCAATCCAAGAATCTTATGGCTGAAAGGAAAAGAAGGAAGAAACTAAATGAAAGGCTCTATGCTCTTAGAGCTTTGGTTCCCAAAATTTCCAAGGTAATATATAATCTTACTCCCTCTGTCTCAATTTATACGACTCACTTATCTTTTTAGTCTGTCTCAAAATGAATGACACATTTCCTTATTTGACTAATATTTAATAACCTTATCAACATTTTACCCATGTTGGGCAAAAAATCCTAATGTGTACTCTTTTTAAGGGCAGTTTTGAAATATTACAAAATTTTCTCATATTTCTTAAACTATGTACACAGTCAATTACAATACATAAATTGGGACAGAAGGAGTACATAAAAAGCACATGTATATGAAGTATTTTCACTTCTCTCTTTTAGTTGTTTTATCACAATCCTTTTCATCATTATGAATACATGCAACACACTATATATTTCAAAATTAGCAACGGACAAATTCTATAACTAAACAGCAAAATCCAAAACGGATTATAACAAAATTCTACTAGCTACAATTCCTGATTGGCTAATATTTATCGTCGAATCTATGTACAGTTGGATAGAGCATCTATCCTTGGAGATGCTATTGAATATGTGATGGAATTGGAAAAGCAAGTAAAAGATCTGCAGCTTGAGCTTGAAGAACATTCAGATGACGACGGTGGAGGGAGGAATCCGGACCAGATTCACCCGGTCGTTTTAAGCCATAATGGAACTAAAAACAGGCCTAAATCAGAAAATGGCAAACTTACAAATGGAAGCCATAGAGAAATATCAACTAATTCTAATGGCAGCGCTGACCCTTCCAGAAAAAATCAAGAGGTAGAAGAGAATGACAAATTGCAGCAAATGGAGGTACAACTTGTTTTATTTATATATAGTACGGATTTAACTTATAACAGTAGCTCGTTTAAGTTGCTAACTCTTTTAGGTGACCTCTTATAATGTACTTTTTGTTTAACACTTCTAGTTTACACATGTCACTGCAACAAAAAAGACATTTTAGTGGTAATAGATTTTCCTTTTAAATATTGCTGCAAAAATATGTTAATGTCATTGCATACAATATCACTAAAGCCTTGAGCGTTATTTATACATAGTGTTGGTTATACAGAGGCGAACCTAGAAATTAAAGACTTTGGATGCATCAATATTATCTTTTCAGCTACTTAAAATAAAACAGTGAAACAAGGCTTCAACTAGATTCGAACCCTGGTCTCATTAATGGTTCCTCAAGCTTGTAGACGCAACACAAGGGCACTCATATGCTTCTCTTGGGTGCACTGTTAATTATATTCTAATTTCTATCAGTTTCTCAAGATAGATATACATATATACAATGATTTTTTTGGAAGTTAACAGGTGCATGCGCACCCCATTTACAAGTGTGGGTCCGCCTTTGGTTATAAATACTCATATTATTATCGCCACTAAATATAATATGACATCATTTATATAGAGTTCTGGTTAATACTAATATTTTCAATCCCTAGAATGACATGAATCTTTGATATGTTAAATTTGTAGCCACAAGTGGAAGTTGCACAATTAGATGGGAATGAGTTCTTTGTGAAGGTGTTTCGTGAGCACAAGGCTGGTGGATTTGTGAGGACTTTGGAGGCTTTGAACTCATTGGGCTTGGAGGTTACCAATGTTAATGCAACTAGGCATACTTGTTTGGTATCAAGTATCTTCAAAGTTGAAGTAAGTCAAAATATTCCTTTTTTTTTTCCTTATACTACCTTTTTGCTTTCTTGGTGATTTGAACTTATAAACAACCATAAGGATAAAGGTGGAGAAACGTGCTTACCATCTGAGCAATTCCCTCTTTATCCAAACGACATTCCTTCACATTTTTCGAGTCTGAAAATGTTTCTTGTTTTAATTGTATGTTAGCAGAAAAGGGATAATGAAATGGTTCAAGCTGATCATGTGAGGGATACCTTGCTAGAGCTTACAAGAAACCCTAGTAGAGGTTGGTCTGAAATGGGTAGAGCACCATCAGATAATAATAATAATAATAATGCAAATGGCACTACAGATTATCATCAACATCAACATCAACATCAACATCATGATCATCACCTAGACAATAATAATCAACACAAGCAAACCAATTCTCATCACTTTCACAGACACCACCATCACTAACATGTTTTATTTTAATTACTATACTTTTGTAATATTAATGCACTTCTGTTTTTTTTTTTCAGAATAAGATACATATGTGTGGACTTGTTGTTTTTTTAAATGGGAAAATTAGACTAAATGCCCATTTGGTCAATTTTTAAATCTAAAATAACCCAATTATCATTAATTACATAAAATCTTCATTCGACCACTTTCAATTTCAAGCGTAATGGTTTTTCGCTACTACAATTTCTTGGTGTGTTGTCTTCTTCTTCCTTCCTCCTCCTCCTTAGTCTTCCATCTTCAAAGTTTGTTTAAAGCTCAACTTAAACAATCAACATGTCGCAAATGTGAATCTCTTCGAGTAAAATAATATATCAAAAGACTCGATACATCAAGAAAAGGTTATATCTAAATTTTGGGACTGTTTAGAGGATATTTGAGTTGGTTGAAATTGAAAAATATGGTTTGCAATATTGTATACTTTACTGTATTAACTATTAACAATGTGTGTTGATGTGTATACTTCTCTGATACATAGTTATACATTATTTATACATCATTATACATTATTTATACATTATATATACATATGGATACATCACAATTTACATATGCAAAGGACCATTTTGTTGAAAATATTTTTTGTTGCTTGTACGTAATGGTAAGTATTTATCATTATTTAAATTCCTTTGGAATAGAAAAAAAAAAAACTACTATCCACCACTCTCCTTCCTCTTCGTTTCTATTTTTTTTTACGAACTAGAAACTACAATTGTTTTCCTCAAAGGGCAGAGACTCTTCATATTGAACAAACATCGAAGTCCCAAGAATTGTTGCTGAACCTGATATATGGTGTTAAATGTTGACCCCCCTTTATTCAAATTTATTTTTAATAACTGATATTCTTGACTTGTGTGTCACATATGTATCATATAAATATGTATATATGTGACACACTTTTATAACGAGGATATATGAATACAATAAAAAATAAAAAATCTGCAGTATTTTATTTCACTTATCTCATTTTCCCTTTTATAATTTCTCTCTTATTTTTATGAATGAAAATACCAAGTATGTTATTTTGAAATGGAAAGTACCAAGTATTATATAGTAAGCATGACATGTAAAAGGAACAGTAGGAATGCTAGCAAGGGTCAAAATCGAATCGACCAGTAAATGGAATCTAAAAAATGTGTTAATAATTTAACTTGTCTCATTTTCCTTTTTATAATTTCTCTCTTATTTTTATGAATAAAAATACCAAGTATGTTATTTTGAAATGGAAAGTACCAAGTATTATATAGTAAGCATGACATGTAAAAGGAACAATAGGAATGCTAGCAAGGGTCAAAATCGAATCGACCAGTAAATGGAATCGAAAAAATGTGTTATTAATTTATTGCTATTGGGTTATTGGATAAATGATTTTTAATGGTTTTACAATCGGGTTATTTTGTTCAGTTTTGATTTTTTAATATCGGGTTATTGAGTAAATCGATAACCCATTAAGATGGTAGTACTTTACTACTTTACCCATACATAAATATTAAATATTAATCTCAATACGCATTACTAGTTAGTAACTTACTTTGTCCTTTAGCCTTCAATTCATACTTTACAATAACTTTTAGTTTGCAACTTCACATTACAAAAAACGTCAAAACCTAAAGTAAAAACCCTATCCCTTTTAATTTCTCTTAGTGTTACACTTGTATGGTTCTTTCATGTGAGTTGCTATTGTTTCTATTTTATGAACATTTGTAAAGTTACATTATAGTCTTATCACGTAAAATTATTGGAGAAATCATATATTTGTTTCATAAGCACTTTCTTATTGGTTAAACTGAAAATTGAATCGTGAAGGATCAAACTCGATAAATCAAAAACCAATAAAAAATATTTTATTGATTTAATTACTGATTTAACATATTTAAAAATAAATTTAACTTTATGGATTCTGAAATTTATAATAATGATTTTAAGTGTTAATAATTGAATATGCCTCAAACTCTTGAAAGGAAAGAATATTTTTTTTACAGTTAAAAAAATAAAGGAAATTTCCGTACTTGCACAGCCTCAAACTCTTGAAAGGAAAGAAAATACGGATCATCTCTTCCATTTTGGCTCTTTTCTTCTTGTTTTATTCCCAACTTTATACCATTTCCTCTTATTTTACTCCCAACTATAAACCAATATCCCTTCCATCACCCCTAAACGATAATAGTACAATAAATGTTGAAAATGGTGTTTCTCAGGAAATTATTTCATCTGAAAGAGTGAAGGAGATGAAAGAAACAATTCAATATGGCACAAATAATTTGCCTCCAAAACCAAATTATTTGGACACGTGTGAGTTGAGTAGGAAACAAAGAGAATAATGTGCTGGCAATATCTTGGCCATCTGATTAAATTCCCTTATAGGTGTATATATAGGATTAGAACTAGTAAAATTACGTTAGGTTGTTATTTTCCTAAGCAATAGCCTTTAGACACCTGTATAGGAAAATATTTTCTTTCTTTTATTTTTCGTAATCCTAGACTTGTATAAATAGAGGAGCAATGAAGGCAATAAGATCATCAGAAAATTTCCCAATTTCATCTTTCATTATTTTACAGTTTAAGAATTTTTTATTTCTGTCTTTCTTTATGGTATCAGAGCAAGAAGATTCTTCTTCTATGGACAACACTGTTGTTGCTCCATCACTCCAGGGGGCTGGATCCTCTTCTATGGATCTCAGCAACCCTTTCTACCTTCACCCTTCAGATTCTCCTAGAATGTCACTTGTGAATTTCAAATTTGAGGGTAGAGGTTATGCTGGTTGGAAAAGGTCCATGTTAATTACTCTTTAAGCCAAGAATACATTAGACTTTATTGATGGAGGCTGCAAAGCTCCTTCTTCTACATCTCCCAACTATCATTTTTGGAACAGATATAACGATATGGTAACCTCATGGTTACTGAATTCCCTTTCTAAAGAGATGGCTGAGTCTGTCATCTACTCGAAATCTGCTCAAGATTTATGGCAGGATCTTGAGGCCAGGTTTGGTCAGCCCAATGGGGCCAAGTTATATCACCTGCAAAAGGAATTAAGTGACTTAGTACAAGGGGATAATGACATAGCAACATATTATACAAAGATTAAGAGTTTGTGGGATGAACTTGACATTTTGAATGTTAAGAATTATTGCTCTTGTATCTGCACTTGTGAGGGTAAATCCAAGTCTCCTAAGTCCCTCCAAGATGAAAGGTTGATACAGTTTTTGATGGGTATGAATGACATCTATTCCCTTGCTAGGAGTAACATGCTGATGATTAATCCCCTTCCCTTTGTTAGCCTTGCTTATTCTCTTCTTATGCAAGATGAGCAACAAAGGGAAACTTCTATCAACTCTCAGTTCCCAGGAAACTCAGCTTCTTTCTTGGTTTCTGGCCTTAACAGTCCATCACAATATGAAGGTAAGGGAAAGAAGAACACCACAGTTTGTTCATTCTGTAAAAATTCTGGCCATACAGTGGACAAATTGTCACACCCCAAACTCGAGGCGCGCAATTGGCTCCTAATGCCAAAACTCAAGCCCGAGCCGACCTTGTTGAACCATTAGCTACTAGCGTACGGCAGCCACACGCAATCAAGGAAACAAAGAAGTATATCTCGGCTTAAAACTAAGCCCTAGGTCGGCAAGGCCCCTGTCAACTGATCTATAAAAGAAACAACTAATCCCAGGAGATCATATAAATAAATAGTCAACTAGCACAGAAGTCCCGATTGGGCCGTCGAAGCCACCATGATTTCTATACAAAAACTAGAAACATGTATATATCAAGACAATACGTCAAACAACTCACAAGCTTCAGCAAACCAACAAAACTAGGCCAGCATGGGCATAACCTAGTTGTACACCCCACACACTAGTCTGCAAGCCTCAAAGAGTAGTAAAGATTGGCGGGACAGGGCCCCAGCCTACCCATATAAATATATACAACAAAAGCTAACAAACCTCCAAACTCTGGCAGCTCCGGAGAAAAGGGGCTAGCCAACCGAATAGAAGTCAATCCTGCTACTGAGGAGGTCTACTAGGTCGTCTGTCAGGACCTGGCGACCACAGGCAATGGGGCATCAGTACAAAATAATGTATAGAGTATGAAAGGCTTAGACTAAATGAGCAAGTATCATAATATACCAAAAGCAATCAGGTAAGGAAATCAAATTTAGATAAGCATGCCAACCCACTACTGAATCTAATAAAATACAATAATGATCAAACATCAACCTAACCAAGCTCCCATAAGCCTGGTAGGTACAAACAATATACTACCTACTTAGGACCCCATAAGCCCAGAAGGTGCCAAATCAATCTACATAACCTTATCGGTAGCCCCTTATCTTTGTAAGAAATCACATAGCCCTTTTTGGCAGCGATATATCCCCGTAGGAAGCACATATCCCTCTTAGGCAACATCATAGCTAAGTGGGCTGCATGCAACCCTCTTTTGCATCACATTGCACTGTAGGAAATACATAGCCCTCTTTGGCATCAAAATAGTCTCGTAGGCAACACATTACACTCTTTGGCATCAATATAGCCCCGTGGGCCACATATAACCCTCTTTGGCAATAACATAGTCCTATTAGACAACATCAGGCCCCCCATAGACAGTTCAAAGCTCAGCAACTAACCGCAATAGCCCCAAGGACGACAACAAACAATTGAATAGGCTAAAGACGAGCAATTTAGCTATAAACAATATGTATGAATAATCTCCATGTCGTTCCTAACTTAGGGTCTTTCTTAACAGATCGTGAGTCCCTAAAATGAGGGTTTATAACTACCCAATCAGCCAACCACTAACAATTACATCTACAAGATCACCAATGTTAACGATCTCTAAGGAAACATGTCGAACGAAAGGAATAACCTTAACATACCTTTCCAATGAACGCTTGAAAGACCGTAGTTCCTTCACGAACAACAGTTCCTTCACGAAAGTTGTTCCTTATGTCCTAAGCTTCGCAAACACTATTATACACTACTGGTACACACCTATAAACAATTCATAATTAATCTTAAATCGGCAGATTTTCCATATTGCCCAACTTGTCGAAACGTCCGTAGAAATTCATAAAAACAATCATAAAAGAGTCCCGAGATGTTTACCTTAGTTAACCAAGTTTAAACCTTGAAGAAACACCAATAACTACAAATTTATATCTTTAAAAACCAACTCCAAACGTAGCTAATAAAAGGGAAAATGATTGCCACGTGTAGGGATTACGTTTCTAGGCACATGGGAAATGTTTAATGGTAGAAATCGTGAAAAACTAACCTTCATCATGCTAGAACTCCATAGGAACCCTCTCTTAAGCTTTCTCTCTGGTTTGGAAGTGAAATGAAATGTTTTCATGGCTTAAAACGTTAAATAAGCCGACATACCATATTTTTGACCCGACCAGGATCCGACCCAGATTCTGCCCCGACAGTCCCTAGTAAAACCCTAATAACTTTTTACTCTGATGTCGGTTTGATACGGGATTTTGTGTGTTACAAACTAGACTCGTAGGCCTTCGATTTAATGGATAATAGGCCTTCTAACTCTTTATATATTGGGAGAAAACATCCAATACATTTGACCCAAGTTTCAGAGAAATCTTTAAAAAAGAACTTACGATAACTTTCGCCAACTTTTATTTTACCACTTACTTAACTTCAAAACTTGAGATACAATCCTTGAACACTTAAAATATGATATACCACAACATTTTTAATTTATTACCCACCCCCCTTATCTTTCCACAAAGATATGAGTTAATTTAGAAGTTTTGAAAAGTTGGGGTGTTACATTCTTCCCCCATTAGAAACATTCGTCCTCGAATGAAAACTCTGGATCACACGGTTATGTCCTTAGGAGTTGCCAAAGTTTGGACAAAGTATCCTTTGTGAATGTGACTATCTAGAACCTGAAACACATAAATTTTTAACCTAGGCGTCTCACAGGACGACATAAATAGCTAAGCAGTATAGCTCCACAATAACAGTGCGAGCAAAAATACAACGACGACAACCATAATAATAAGCAATAATATAAATTTTTGATAGGTATATTACCCTACTGCACCAATATAAACTGATATGCCATCACCATGGGGTATGAAACAAGTGAGGATATTTGGACCTCATGTCATCCTCAGCTTCCCAGGTCACCTCTTCTCTATTCTTGTTTCTCCACAATACCCACCTATTTGGTCCTCAATTTACGGACCTGTCGATCTAATATGGCAACTGGAGTTTCCTCGTAGGAAAAATCCTCTGTGATCTGAACATCCTCAACTAGGACAACCCGATACATGGAAAACTGGATGAACAGATTCTAGCCCCGAAGGCAATTCTAACTCATAAGCCACTCGTCCTACCCTTTGAAGGATTCGATATGGCCCAATGAATCTTGAACTAAGCTTGTCTTTTTTGCCAAATCTCATAACACCCTTCATAGGCGAGACTTTTAAGAATACTCAGTCATCGACACAAAATTCTAAGTTCCTTCGTCGCACATATGAGTGTGACTTCTGTCGGCTTTGAGCTGTTAGAAACCTCTCTCGAATGAGCTTAAGCTGCTCCATTGTTTGCTGTACTAAGTCGGGTCCAATCAACCCTGACTCACCTACCTTGAACCATCCGATAGGGGACCTATATTTTCGCCCATACAAAGCCTCATAAGGTGCCATCCCGATGCTGGAATGATAACTATTATTGTATGCGAACTCTATAAGAGGTAAGTGGTCATCCCAACTCCCCTTGAAGTCTAGCGCACACGCCTGTAGCATATCCTCGAGTGTCAAAATTGTGCGCTCAGCTTGGCCATTTGTCTGAGGGTGAAAGGTTGTACTAAGATTAACCTGTGTCCCCAGTCCTTTCTGGAATGACTTTCAGAAGTTGGCAGTAAATTGTGCTCCTCTATCATAGATAATAGATACTAGACACCGTGTAGCCTAACAATCTCTCTAATATAGAGCCCTGCATAGTCTTCGGCCATAAAAGTAGCCCTGACTGGTAAGAAGTGGGATGATTTTGTTAGTCTATCAACAATTACCCAAATAGAGTCAAACTTGCAATGCGATCGAGGTAACCCTGTAATAAAATCCATATTAATTGCTTCCCACTTCCACAAAGGAGTGACTATCTCCTGAACTAGCCCAGCGGGCTTTTGGTGCTCAACCTTCACCTATTAGCAGTTAGGACACTCTGCCACAAACTCAACAACGTCATTCTTCATCCCCTGCCACCAATAGATATCCTTAATATCATGGTACATCTTCGTCGAACCAGGGTGAATATAATAATGGGAATGATGTGCCTATTCCATAATCTGATGTGGAAGCCCTCCAACATTCATAACACATAATCGACCGCTATATCTAAGGATTCCATCTCCTGCTTTATTAAATGCTAAATACTGTTGATCCTAAGCCTTGGCTCTGAGCTACTCTAAGCTAGGATCCACTTGTTGCCGCGATTTTACTTCTACAACTAGAGATGATACAGTTGTGTCCTGAATTGTTACCCCACTATCTTCTGCCTCTAACAATCTGACTCCCAAGCTAGCTAACTGATGAAGCTCTCGCACTAGCTCACACTTCTCAACACCTAAATATGATAAACTACCTATATATCTTCGACTAAGGGAATCCGCTACCACATTCGCCTTTCTTGGTGATATAAAATATCCACGTAGTAGTCTTTCAGTAGTAACTCAAGTCATCAACGTTGTCGCAGATTTAACTCTTTCTGTCTAAAGATATATTGAAGGCTTTTATAATCTGTGAAAATGTCAACATGAATGCCATACAAATAATGTCTCTAGATCTTCAATGCATACACAACTGTAGCCAACTCTAAATCGTGGGTCGAATAGTTCTTTTCATGCTTTCTCAACTTCCTTGAAGCATGTTGATTAGTCCACAAATTGGACTCATTTAGGGCCTTATTTTAATAGAAATAGTGTCCTCAAATGCTTATTTTATCTCAATATCTAATGAAAATGCTTAAGTTTCAGGTATTTGAAGTTTGAGTGGAAGCATAGACACTTAGGTGTAAAAAGGAACGAAGAGGCTGAAAAGAACAAGAAAATGAAGTCCTGAGGATCGCCAAAGGGTCTCACTTCGCCTTTGGTTCTAGTGTGCTGAGCCCTGAAAGAAAGGATCAAGTCGATGGAAAAAAAGAGCAGTCAGCGTGTCGCCAAATAGTTCCGCGAAGCAGTACTATGTCGCCCGATGACACAGAGCCGATGTCGAAGGACGGTGCATGATGGCAATGAACTACACCAAAAGGCGAATCGCTGAGTCGATCGACGATTCCAACTAATGTCGCCGAGTGATCCGCCACAACACATATTTGTGAAAACTATAAATACTCGTTGAGAGTTATAGCTTAGTATCAGATTTTAGTATTATATTTTTATTATCATATTTTATAATTAGTACTATTTTTATTTTACTCTCAAGTTTGGAGAGGGTTTTGGAAACTTGAAGAAATGAGTTCATCTTCCCGAAGTTGGAAGTGGGTCTTCTCTATTCATCTTCCTTTGCTTAAATCAAGGTTTAATTTCTTATACCCATTTGATTACATTATTATTTTAGGTGTATTTTGTTATTTCTTGATGTGTGGCTAAAAAACCCCATTCTTGGGGTGTGATTTAGCATATATGTGTTGCTATTATTGTTAGGAAGTGCTTGCTGGTAGGTTAGATGTATTTTAATGGTGATTTCACCTAGTGGTTGTGGTTTAAGTTAATGGGTTTGTAGTTGCAAATACAAAGCCACCCATGTATTTTCGGCTTGCCTGAGAGGCAGGTCGCAAAACCAAGACCACTAGACTGATGGCCTAAATAGTGGGTCGACATGATGTTTAGCCCGAAAGGGTGAGCCCTAGTCCCATATCCTAACACTCAGCTCGAGAGAGTGAGTGGGGTAAGGCGTAGACCGGTCTTCATATGACAAATAGGTGTCCTAGAGGAACGCATTTGAAACGGGGTAAGTTCCCCGAGAGGGAACTTATTTCCATCTAAAGCTTAGCCTAGTCACTATTATCTTGCAGATTTTCTATCGAAAGCATGTACCCAACTATTTACCTCAACTTGTATTGCGGTCACACCCCAAGAACTTGTCCCCATACTTGATTTTCTTGTTATTTTTGTTGTTTTAGCTATACTTGTGACGATACCCCAATTTTATATTTGACACTTTTGTGTCCTCCCTTTGATTTATAATGTTTTTAATTGTTAATTTCTTTAGCTACGACTAGTTAAAACTAGATTTTATTTTTCTATCAATTCTCAAAACCGTTCCCTTGGGACACGACCCCAACCCTCGGTTGGGTTACTATATTATCAATGATCGTAGACACTCGAACCGTAGTTAGTGTTGTTAGTCAAAATAAGCATCAAAATGGCACCGCTGCCGGGGAGTGGTGTTATTTGAGAATTTTTAGATTAGTATAATTTTTGTTCGTCTTAGTTGTAGTTTACTCACCTAATTTTCAGTTTTGTTTTGGGCATTTGTGTGTTTCAACAACCATTTGAGTGTGAACAGCGAAGATAGCTGCCAAGTAGGCAACCCAGTGGGTTATGCTTTTCATCGAAATGATATTGATGATATTAATAGTGTGTACAACCCTGCCCAAGTGGGTGAGATGAATGCAATTCGCATTCCACAAGCAGACAAAAATGCAACATTTGAAGTTACTAACACAACACTCCATCTCATACATTCAAGAGGTGTATATGGAGGGTTAGAGAATGAAGACTCATATGGACATATACAAAGCTTCATAGAAGTGTGCACACCTCTATCATTCAAGAATTTATCACATGAATGTATACGGCTGCGCTTATTTCCACTATCATTAACCGAGGAAGCCACTAGGTGGTTGATTGAGTTTCCAAAGAACTCCATCAAGTCATGGGAGGGGCTGGTGACAACTTTTCATGAAAGATTCTTCCCTCCATAAAAAATGATGAAACTAAGAGACGACATTCAAAATTTTAATCAAAAAGAGGGCGAACCAATTCACGAATTCCGAACACGATTTAAGAGAATTTTGCAAAAATGTCCAACGCATGGATTGCCGAGTGAGTTACTGCTCCAATATTTTTACTGTAGTTCGGATTCAGTTAATAAAGGGATAGCTGATCAGCTGGTGCAAGGAGGAATAATGTTACAATCATTTGAAGTAGCATCATTTCTCCTAGATGGCATGACTAAAGTAAATCAAGCATGGTACACAAAAGATGACCAAGTTTCCCCACTGTGCTTCAGATTAACGCAAGAACAACTCAAAAAAGAAAGGGAAAGGGATGAAAACATAAAAGAAAATGTTGTCTCCAAAAGAAATGAGGGGGATTCTTCATCCGGTTACTTAAGATAGGGGGAGAATAAATGTTGGAACTCCACAAGATATGAGGAGGGTTTCCACTCACGCTATCAACAGCGGGGCAGAAATCAAGGTTGGAGTCATTATAGGGATGAAGAATCAAGGATAGGTTGCCACAATTGGAATGAGCAATATGACCATGAGGAAGATCGTACTCAATTGAGTGAAAGCCCGAAATCAAAAGGGAGGGAATGTAGTCCTCGGGTAAATGATCTATTGTCACGTATACTTGATAAAGTTGAAGGCTCTGACGATTTGCTGAAAGGAATGAGAGATGACTTTTCATCACTAAACAGTAAAGTAAATTCTCACGCTGACGCCATCAAAACACTCGAAGGTCAACTGAGTTTATTAACAACGAAATATTCCTCCAAAACACTAATGGAAGATAATGAAAGGGGGTTGGTTGTGGTAACCCGCAGTGGAAAGATGGAAAAAAGGGAATGTGATGGCAGATGAGGATCCTTGCATGTAAAAAGAGGGCCAGGGTATAGAGGAACAAGAATTACCTATTCCACTAAACCTTGCCAAAGAACCACAAGATGATGCAGAGTAACATATCCAAGCTCCAAAAATCACACACCCTTTACCCAAAAAACCCCCACCATTTCCTCAATGTTTGAAAAAGAAGAATGAAGATGAGAAGTTCAAATTTTTTTTGTCAGTATTCAAGAACATGTCAATTAACCTCCCTCTGGTAGAAGCATTGTTGGAAATGCCGGGGTATGCCAAATTCATGAAAGAGCTGGTTACAAAGAAAAGGAGCTTGGAGTATGAAACGATTGAGGTGCCCCATAGTTGTAGCGCAATTATGACAAATGAGTCAAATCACTAAGAGAGAAGACCCTGGGGCATTCACAATTCCATTCTCCAATTCGCAAAAGCTTTGTGCGACTTTGGATAAAGCATTAATTTGATGCCCTATGCAATATACAAACAACTTGGTTTGTGTGAACCAAAGGCAACCATAATGAGACTCCTTATGGTTGATCGATCAATCAAGCACCCAGTGGGGGTACACCACGAGATATTGGTAAAAGTGGATCGTTTCATCTTTCCGACTGATTTCGTGGTTCTTGACTGTGAAATCGATGCTGAAATCCCCATTATTTTGGAAAGGCCCTTCTTGGCTACTGGGAGAGCATCGATGGATGTCAAAAACAGAAAATTGAAGTTCCATGTGAACGATGATGAGGTGACCTTCAATATCTGTAAATCCATGAAGCAACCAAGTAATATACATGTGGTGTCTACTGAGGTTGTTATATATGAGGCAGTGACAAATGTTAGCCATTTAATGCGAAAGAATGAACCCCTTGAGTCTGTGCTCGCTAACTATGATGAATCCAAAATTCAAGGCTATGGGGAAATGGTAGCTGCCTTATCAGGGATAGGAGTATACTCAAGGAATCCAATCAAGTTGGATATCGACCTGAAAAATAGAGAAAGTCCCCCTGTAAAGCCATCAACAGAGGAACCCCTACATCTGGAATTAAAAGTCCTAACCTCTCATCTAAAGTATGCCTTCTTAGGAATCAATAACACGTTACCAGTGATTGTTGCAGCTGATTTACTCGAAGGGCATGTGGAATTGCTCATTGAAGTACTGCGAAAGCATATAAAAGCTATTGGATGGACAATAGCCGATATCGTAGGAATTCCTCCTGGGATTTATACTCACAAGTTTCGGCTTGACAGTGATTGTAAACCTAGTGTGGAGCATCAATAGAGATTGAACCCTCCAATGCAAGAAGTGGTGAAGAAAGAGATCATCAAGTGATAGATGCATGAGTGATCTACCCGATTGCAGATAGTAAGTTGGTAAGTCCAGTGCAATGTGTACCAAAAAAGGGAGGTATAACCGTAGTCCCAAATGCAAAAGGAGAACTTGTACCGACAAGACCGGTAACTGGGTGGCGAGTATACATGGATTATCGAAAGCTTAACTCATGGACCGAGAAAGACCATTTTCCAATGCCCTTTATGGATCAAATGCTATACAGGTTATTAGAAAGGGGGTGGTATTGCTTTTTAGATGGATATTCTAGTTACAATCAGATCTCTATCACGCCGAAAGACCAAGAGAAAACCACTTTTACCTGCCCTTATGGAACATTTGCATTCAAAAGGATGCCATTCGGGTTATGTAATTCCCCTGCAACATTCCAGCGTTGCATGTTGTCTATTTTTGTAGATATGGTTGAAGACTCTATGGAAGTATTCATGGACGACTTCTCAGTCGTAGGGGACACATTTGAGGAATGTTTGATACACTTGGGACAAGTGTTCCAAAGATGCGTGGATACGAATCTGGTTCTCAATTGGGAGAAATGTCATTTTATGGTGAAAGAAGGAATCATTCTTGGGCACAAGGTGTCGCAAAAAGGTATGGAGGTTGACAAGGCAAAAATTGAGGTCATTGAGAAATTACCACCACCAATCTCAGTGAAAGGTATTCGCAGCTTCTTGGGTCATACAGGTTTCTATCGAAGTTTCATTAAGGACTTCTCAAAGATTACACAACCACTATGCAAACTTCTAGAGAAGGAAGTGAAGTTCTATTTTGATGATGCTTGTATGGTCGCGTTGAAGTGTCTGAAAGAAAAATTGGTATCCACCCTAATTATCGTCAGTCCTAATTGGTCTGAATCTTTCGAAGTAATGTGTGATGCTAGTGGGATGGCACTGGGAGTAGTATTGGGGAAAAAATGCAACAAACTATTTCACCCAATTTATTACGCAAGCAAAACTCTGAATAGTTCCCAGCGAAATTATACAGTCAAGGAGCAGGAGTTGCTCGCAGTGGTCTATGTATTTGAAAAGTTCCGGGCATACTTGCTAGAAACCAAAGTAATAGTACACACTGATCATGCCGCACTCCGCTACTTGATGGCGAAGAAAGATGCAAAACCAAGATTGATAAGGTAGGTGCTGTTACTATAGGAGTTCAATTTTGAGATGAGGGATCGGAAGGGCTGCGAAAATCAAGTGGCCGACCACTTATCGAGGTTGGAAGGAAGAGGAGATGTTGAGCGTGAGGTCGACATAGACGATTCCTTCCCCGATAAACAAGTGTTTGCTATATCTCTCAAATCCGCACCATGGTATGCAGACTTTTCAAACTACATTGTGAGTGTATTTATACCTGATGAGCTGATGTTTTACCAACAAAAGAGATTCATGTTCGACGTTAAAAAGTACTTTTGGGATGAACCTTACTTGTTTTGAGAATGTGCTGACCATGTTATTAGGAGATGTGGTCCGGAAGAGGAATCGGTAGAAATCCTCCATGCTTGCCATGCATCTCCAGTAGGAGGTCACCATAGTGGTATTCACACTGCACCTAAGGTCCTCCAAAGTGGTTATTACTAGCCGTCCCTATACAAATACGCACATGAATTTGCAAAGAAATGATCGCAATGTCAGCAGCAAGGCGGAGTGTCTAGAAAGCATGAGTTGCCTCTCACTCCTATCTTGGAAATCGAGCTATTCGAAGTATTGGGGATCGATTTCATGGCCCCATTTGTGAGCTCATTTGGAAATAAATATATCTTGGTGGCTGTAGATTATGTCTCCAAATGGGTAGAGGCCATCGCACTTCCAAACAATGATGGAAAAAGTGTAGTCCAATTTTTGAAACTCTACATTTTTGCAAGGTTTGGCACTCCTAGGGCAATCATTAACGATGAAGGGTCTCACTTTTGCAATAGGTGGTTTTCAACGGCACTAAGTAAATATGGGGTGAAACACAAGGTAGCAACCCCATACCATCCCCAAACAAGTGGCCAAGTCGAAGTGTCATATCGGGAAATCAAAAGTATCCTGGCAAAGACAGTAAATGCCAATAGAACTGAATGGTCTGGGAAACTTGATGATGCACTATGGGCATACCAGACTGCTTATAAGACACCTATTGGTATGTCTCCTTATCAATTGGTTTATGGTAAGGCCTGTCATCTGCCCGTCGAACTAGAACACAAAGCATTATGGGCATTGAAGGCCTAAAATTTGGACTAGTCAAAAACTTCAAGGGAGATGGTAGAGCAGTTGAACGAACTGGATGAATTTAGACTCAGATAGTATGAAAGCTCAACCATCTACAAAGAGAAGATGAAGAAACGACATGATTCTCAAATACTCAAACGGGACTTCAAGGTAAGAGATTGGGTTCTGTTATACAACTCTCAACTTAGACTCTTTCCCAAAAAGCTCAAATCCAAATGGTCTGGACCTTTTAGAGTAACACGAGTGTTCACCAATGGTGCAATAGAAATTGAAGATCAGGAAGGACCTCCATTTAAAGTAAACGGTCAACGTCTGAAATTAAATTTTGGAGATTGTTAAGAGATTTCTTTGGTTGAAGTGGTGTATTTAGAAGACGCCTGAAGGCGTTGTTGCATCGTGCCACGACGTTAACTAAGGCGTTGTTTGGGAGGCAACCCAAAACCATGTATTACTTTCTTTAGCTTTGATAACATAATGGTGTGCTGATTGTGCAAATAGAAGTATGAAGAGTGAACAAAAGGTGCAGATAGGTGAGTGATAAATCCATTCGGTGAGTCGTCGAAAGTATCGGTGAATTCGATCCTATCCGTCGTTCGACTCTACACATTATCAACATAAGAATTTGTAAAACTCGGTATATTTTGGAAATAATTGGTGAATCGCTGATCATGTCCGCGATCACGATGGGAACCGCCGTCTGAACCCCCATAAACCAGAGGTTCTGTAAACATCGGCGGAAAACTAAATAGTCGGCATACCGCTGAGTGAGTTGGCGAGTTTGACTAACGCCGCTGAGTGGACAAATTTACAAGCCAAAGCTTTAGAATTTCCAACTTTATTCACTTTCCCACACTTTTTTTTATCTATTCCAACACCCACATCTGCACGACAATTTATATTTCTTGCATATCTGGAGTATTTTGATTCATTAGTTTATGAGTGGTTTTGGATTGCATCGCCGCCTAGCTTCTCAGTAGTATTTCAACAAGCACAACAGATCAGTCCCTTAATAACCATAATTATTTTGTCGACAGCAATACCCCGACAAGTGGAGCAAGCGTGTAGACAGTATCCCCTCGTTACCTCTTTCTCTGTTCTTTCTTTACTTTAACTGTTGGATACTTATTACTTGCACTTGAGGACAAGCACATTGTATTGTGGTGGGGTGAGGCTCACCTTGTTTTGCTTGATATGGTTGTTTTGTGTATATTTGGGTTGTTCTATTTTAATTTGTGTTAATATTGCTTTCTGTGGATGTTTGAGCTCATGGCTCCTTTTGGTTTTATATTATAAAAATAATTTTGACCCTTTCGAAAAAAAAATTAATTTTCAAAAATCTTCGCTACCGCTTGTGTTGAAAGTGGTTGTTCTTTTGCAAAATTTAAGTTTCAGTTTCGATCAATACCGATGACTTGAATAGTGCTCTTAATCGAACGAACATGCATGTGCGGCTATGACGAGACCAAATAAAGTTGCGTAGACAATATGTGAACTCTTTGCTTCTTGTTGTGATTAGCCATTTATCGAATTGATTCTCTTGTAATGATCGTTGTACACTATCGAAAATGTGTAGTCTTGTTTGACTTAAGTGTTGATGCTTTGTGTGATGAGCTTACTTTGAACCTTGCATGCATAAATCTAGAATTTGCCCCGTTAGTCTGATTGATTTAGTAAGGTGTGCTCTTGAGATGATCTTAGGCAACTTTTGAAGAGTGTGAGCCAATTTGACATATACCTCTTTTGTGGCCTACCCGTGCGCATGTGAAACTCTTTTGAACACCCCTTGAGCCTTACCTTTCTTTGGAAGAATCTTGATGAACCCTAGACTTTACTTAACCCACTACCTATAATCCTCTAGAGTTGTGATGTAGTGAATAGCCAACTTAGGCCAAAAGCCTAAGTTGGGTTTGTGGTGAAAAGGAAAAGAAGAAATCAAGAAGTGCAAGAAAAAGTCTCCCTTAACGCATGGTGTTGCGAAAAAATGGAAACCCTCTATATATATATATATATAAAAAGAAAAAAAAAGAATGAAAAAGAGAAGTTGTGGAATAAAAGTACAAAAGAAATTGGGTTTCCAAGCAATTCATAGAGATGAATAAAAAGATGACTTAGAAGCACTAGAAAAAGAATTGATTAAGGAAAAGAAGGGGATGCCTTGAGAATACCGCATCTCATGAGAATGAAGAAGTCACTGAGCTTAAATGACCATACCTTTACACTCAGCCCCATTACAAACCTTAAAAATAACTTTTTGATCTTGAGTAAACCGAATCGAAAGTCGATTGGAAAATAAGGGCAAACCTATAGGTGAAAACATGCATTGTGTTCCTCTTTTTGAGTGTGAGCGTTGCATCTGATTCCTGGTCTTAAATTGAGTAGCCTCTATGTGTGAATATGGAATCATTTTTGTGTGAGGGCATTTAGATACTTTTGTTGAGCTTGAACATACATTAGTAGAAAGTATTGTGAACATGAGAATCTTTGATATTGGTGTGTCACAACTTGAATCTTTGAGTACACAGTTGAATCTTTGCATAAGTAGTTTGAAGTCTTGTTGGGTACATTCATGATT
>JAJOOS010001141.1:0-32253 GCA_029582725.1 Solanum chiquidenum | reverse complement strand
TTGGGTTTTAATTTTTTTTAAAACCAAGAAAAGCGACGGACAAAGTGGTTTTGTCTGTCGCTTTTTTGGGTTTTTAAAAATAAAATTTCCAGAAAAGCGACGGACTGCGTCGCCCTTTAGAAATTTTAAAATAATAAAATTAAAATAAAGCGACGCAGTCCGTCGCTCTTTTAAAAACGACGTTGTCCGTCACTTTTTAGCGACGCAGTCCATCGCTTTTTGAAAAGCGTCGAGCTAAAAAGCGACGGAAGTGACTGCGTCGCTTTTCCGTCGATTTTGACCAAAAAAGCGACGCAATCCGTCGCTTTTGGCCGTCGTTTTTTGACAATTTTTTAGTAGTGTTCTATCTACACTTGAAGAGAAACATGATTATCGTATGGGACATAGCAATGGTATAATCCGCACCTTTATTTGAATGCAAGTAGATATTTCAAAACAGATGTTTTACAGTTGAAGTTGCTTAAGGTATTGGACGTATTTTCAAAATATTATTTCTCTTGTGTAATACCTCAACTTGTACATTTGAGATATGTTTCTGCAAGAATTGAATAACTTTACTACTATATATATCTATATATATATATCTAATCTTTTTGAGGCAGAAAATCATGGTATTGAAGAAAAAACTTTGCTTTTCAATAACTTGAACATACTTTATCTTCATTATTCTCCTTTTGCTGCGGAAATCATAAGAAGAACTCCGAATCTAAAAGAGCTAAAGATTTTACAATCAATTGACGCGATCATGATTTTCTCTAGGGATATTTTCCTTAAAAGGTACTTGTATACCTTGGGAAGTCATGACTTTGCTAGCTAATTTACCCAATCTCGAAACGTTTTATGCATTCGCTGGAACAGATTGGACACTAAATGAAGATGTTGTGTTTCGCAAATTAAAATATCTACGAATTGTAGAAGCAAATCTACAAAGGAGGGAAACATGTAATGATAATTTTCCGATGCTTGAGTAACTAATACTAAATGGGTTGCGTAATCTGGAGGAGATTCTCGAGAGTATTGGAGAAATAAATTCTAGCGCGATATATGATAATACAGGCATATCACATTTTTTTCTACAAGTTTGTAATATCTTGATATATGTTGATAAAAAAGATATTGTATGTTATGCAATCCAAAGGATAAAATCAACATGACAATGGACTAATAACATAACATATATAATTAAAATTACTAACTTCGACTGAATCATAACTGATGAACATTATCTAATGAACACAACACTTAGTACTGACTTCGACTGAATCATAACTCATGAACATTTCATGATGAACACCTCAAATGACAAATGAACCTAGACACTTAATATAATATTTAAGTTTTTAATTTTACTTTCGACAATTCCATAACACGCACACTAGTAATTGGGAACTATGGAAAAAGTAGATCCACTAACCCTATTAGCAAAGGGTCCACCAACATTGAGTCCATATGAAGAACTTTAGCTAGCACAATTTGGAGGAGTCCAGGCACTTCCCAATGTCTGAAATGGGAATGCATTATTTTTCACCATTTGTGCCTCTTTTACAACCTTTTGCTTTAGAATTTCCAATGCCTTCTTCAAGTGTTGAAGTTGGAATAAGTTAAGTTCTTCGATAGGAGATTCCCACCATACACCATTAGCTCTCTTCCTAATTTCTCGAAGGGATTCTCCGCGATTTTTCTCCATCTGGAGAACCCCTCGAGGTTCATGAGCTTGGTATTGAGCACACGAATATCAACTTCTCTACGAGCCATGATTTGTTGATTGTGGGCATCGTTATTTGGTGGTGGGAGGAATCAACGTGTCCACATTAGGGTGACCAAAAAAGAACACATTTTTGCCGTCGGGGGAAAATATCACAATGACAATTTCAGCACCATATAGCGTACAAAGTTCACTAGCCTTTTTGAACAGACCAGCACGACGCTTGGAAAACGTAACTCCTAAGTTACTCGCCTTCTTAATTTTCACCATGTCAACCCTTTGACGACCCTTGCTGATTTTTCTTGTCATGTCTAAACTATCGCTAAGAAATTGTGAAAGTAAAATTGTGATATTTGGTCTTAACACCAACAACTTTATATAGGAAATTGTGTTTTAAAATAATTTGGGAGCCTAGAAATTTATGTTCTTTCCTTTTTTGTATTGAAGAAATTAAAAGTATTGAAAATGAAAAACATTAGATTCACTTGCCCTTCATTCTTTGTCTCGGTAGATATAGACCTTATTATCATAGATTCACTTGCCCTTCATTCTTTGTCTCGGTAGATATAGACCTTATTATCATAGATTCACTTGCCCTTCATTCTTTGTCTCGGTAGATACAGATCTTATTATCATAATTAAAGGATACATATTTTTCCTAATTAGAATTATATTATTGGATTGCACTTGACTGTCATTATTTTTTAGAACAATTTTTTTTAAATACATTAAACGATTAATAAAACCCTTAGGGGTCATTTGGTTTGAAGATAAGTTATGTTGGGATTAAATATGATGGGATAAGTTATGTTGGGATAAGTTATGATAGTATTAGTTATGTTGAGATTATTTCTTATTGGTTGTTTGGTTTGTCAAATATGCATGACATAAAAATTTGTGTATTTACAAAAATACCCTCTAAGAATAAATTGTTTGTTTATAAAAGAGGGTTTAAGGGGGTAATTTTGTTATTTTACATTTTTTATCCTGAGATAACTTATTCCGGGATTAGTACACCACCCACAAGTAGGGATAACTTATCCCACACTTTGTAACCAAACAAAGAATTGATGGGTACTAAAAAATTATCCCAGGATTATTTGTCTTTATCCATCACACCAAATGACCCCTTAATGTTTTAATAGTAACACGAATTTTGCATTTACCATTGAATTTTCCTAGTCAATCATCATTTAGAGACCTACAATGTATCACATCAAGCATATGCGGGTGTTTGGATTTATAAATATTATTATTATTTATTCCGCGGTTTAGTGCTCGAATTGTAAAGGTTTTTGCTTAATCACTTTTTGATTTTAATATACCGCATTGTTCCGACATAAATCTCATATTTTATATAATGTCATGTCCTGATGGAAAATTTGCAAATTTCTAGTAGACATTTTAACATTTATTTAAGGCTTATGATAGAAGAGAATTAGTTTACGACAAATATAGGATTAGTTTTAAATTTATACAATAAAGTAATTAGTTTACAACAAATATAACAAAGTTTTATTTACATAAAAAACAGCCAAAAATCATAGAAAGTATAAAACATAAGATATAGAAAATAAACAAAACCGTTAAAAGAATTTTGAGCGATATTTTTTTTGCTTTACATAGATTTATACCGTGGTATTAAATTCTATATATTCCTAATATCACCAAATGTAAGGTATTAGTTATACATCATATACCATGTTGGGTGTGTAACTAATCCATGAATTAGTTATACATAGGCCTTAAATTCCTACCAAACATAGTACTAAATAATACCATACAAATACATGGACTATTTCTCCTAACATTCCCTTCCAAATGACTCATTAGTATTTTTCAGTTTTTTGATGTTTCTACAACCTATTTAAACTTTGTCCTAATTAAACTTTCTTCTGCTTGTCTCTGCCCAACTTATGTTTTACCATTATCTGGTATTCCATTAGTGATGAGCTACCAAAGGAATTCGTACCAAAACCTTAAATTTTCATCAGATTAACTTCGCTGGTAGACGTCATTGTCAACGCCAGCGATAGATGGCCTACGCTCCATGCTGGTGAACCACCACCAAAACCACCATTGAACTATGCAATGACTTTTAATAAACTAGAAGACAAAATCACAATGCCTATCCCTATCAAAGATATTACTTACATCCATGGAAACCCAAATGTATTATGAGAGGAAGAAGAGGTTCGGATCATGATCATTAAAGAATGTTTACAATATGCCATAACTGAATATTTTTCTTACGGCTGGTCAAACCTAGAAAAGATTCGTCAATTTATCCTTTACGATGTGAGATTCAAGCCTGAATGTAAGGAAGGATTCTTGAGTGATAGACATATACTAATTCGGCTTACAAATATGAAAGATTACGTACATGTCATGTCAAAACCGACATATTTTTTGAAGGCTAAAGACCGATATAATATCATATGTGACCTCTAAAGTGGGAACCCTAGTTCAATTCAAAGGCGGAAACTACTACTGCCTTAGCGTGGATCTCTTTTTCATCCCTATCACCTAACTTTTTCGTTAAAGAATCCTTGTTTACGATGGCCAAAGCACTGGGAAAACCGTTACATGTTGTCATGGCTACAATAAGCAAATCTAGACATAGTTTTGTCAAGGTAATGGTTGAAGTCGACTTATTGAAAGAATTTCTCAAACGGATCAATGTTGGAGTTAAGAAGACATATTCTGGGGAAATCATCTCAACATGGATAAAATTCTTATACGATTACATGCCAAAGTATTGCAAATATTGTGAACTTCAAGGCAGAGGCATGATTTTCGTCGAAGGGGTTCAAAAAGATAAGTAAGCACACTAATATTATTCACAAATAAGTGGATCGGGGTGGGTCAAATATAAACAGGTCAGATTCGACATAAGCAACTAAATAAAATTCAACTCTACCTCAACACGAACAATAAAATCGAGAAAGTATGTATTTGACAGAATATTAAAATGAGTAAGAGAGAATGTATTTTTTAAAATTTTAATTATGGTCTTGTCTCCATCATTGTTCTATATATATGTTACTAGTATACGTACCCGTGTAATGTGTATATAATATTAAAATATTATTTTTAATTTTTTTATTGTGATATCTTGTTCGAGCATATTAAATCATACAAAAGTTCAACTATCATATTGTTCCTCATTAATGAAATATAATCCCTCCCCCTCCCCCTCCCCACTCCACCCCACTCCCACCCCATAACTAGTTCTATGTGAATAGACACAACGAATAAATTTTATGTATCATAGTTTATTATTGCTATTATATTGTTCACTATTTAAAATCATTAAATTGTTAGTATTGATTTTTATTAGCTTATCATTTAGCTTAATATAATCATTAAATAATTTTCCAATTAATATAAAACATATATATTTATTGTGTTTCCTCGTGATCTTTTAATTTTTATTTTATTGTTCACATCTCTCTAATTTAAATTTTTATGGACAATAATATCTATATTATTTAACTATTTTATTGTATTCTCAAAATTATTCAAAATATTTTCCCCACCCCTCTTCCCCCTTCTTTTTTTTACTGTATTTTCATTACTTTTCGCTAATATAATTTCAATGAATTTTTTATGTTACACGTCATAAGCAGTTGAGTGTTTTTTTATTTCAATATATAGAATACTAAGCTTAAATTTATTACTTAAATTCTATATTTTAATGTGTTATTATTTATTGAGATTTTAGTTATATGATATATAGATTTTAAGTCTTTTCTCGTTATAATTGAAAAAATATTTTCTTATCTAAAAGCCCTTCAACTTTTTTTACATTATAATTTATAATTTGTTTCCTAGTTTTGTCCTAACTTAATAGTTATTGTATTATTCATAAATTAGTATCCTTATATTAATATGTAAATTTTTAATAGCTTGTCACTTTATCTAATATTCTTATGGTGCGTAAGTTATTAATAATGATATCAGTTAGTTATATCTATTTACATTTTATAATGGATAAATTTTGTACAACATGAAATTAAAATTGATAAAATTCACTAATAAAGTTAGTGATCAATAACTTTATTTACTAATAAAGTTAGAGACAGACATAGCAGGAACTCGTTTTGTTAGGCTGACTAAAGCCCATACTAATCTAGATATACTACTACTGTAAACCCTCCAAGTAGTGTAAACCCTCCTAGTAGTGTAACTAGGAGACACGCTCTACCACTATCTTGTATGGTTAAATATTAAGCTATAAATATTATTATCTTGTTAACCGAAAAACAAATTTATATCAAATTGATTGTTCATGATAAACATATTTATTTTATACCTTAACTCTATTTTAATACCTAAAAAATGTTATAAACATGAGTAAATGTGTACCGTTGAGATCTTGATCATAGTTCAAGGGTACTTATGTGTCATGACCCAGACCATCGTGATTGGCACCCACACTAACTCTTCGGTGGGAGAACCGTTACTACAACCCGTCTAACAAATTTTACGAAAATTAAGACATTTAAAGATACGAAAGCAGGTTTAATGCAGAAATAAACTAGAGTTCCCATAAACTCCGAAAGTTTGACAAATAATTACTAAACATTTGCAGAAACAACGCCTAAAACCTGAAAGTCAATGTACCAAAACTCTAAAGTTCAACAAGTCTACGAAAAGGGGCACAACCCCGAAACTAGACAAATGAATATCTAAAGTACTAATCTAAGTTCGAAGAAAATGGACTAAGCAAAAGTAGAACTCATGGCAGCCTGGAAGAACTTGCTCACCCTTGAATTCGGTCTCGATCACTGCTCTCCTAGCTGAGGTCTATCAATAGCCGCCTGAAGATACCTTGTACTCAACAAAGAACGAGCAAGAGCAGTATTAGTACACATCCACAGTGTACTGGTAGGATCACGTGGCTATTCCAGTAAGCGAAACATATATAAGCAGTCAAAACATAATAAACATGACATGTTCAGAACATATCTACACATTGGTTATCATTTCAAGAGCAATGTACAATTACACATTCTCAATAACAAGTAGAGATGACAATTCAATGGTCCTCTCATGGAACTCATACCCAAACTGTTAGTGTGTCGAAACATGACACCCGATCCCAATTGGTGTGTCGGAACATGACACCCGTTCCAATATAGGTGTCGGAACTTGACACCCGATCCCAGTTAGTGTGTTGGAACGTGACACCCGATCCATTCAACACAACCACAATCACAATCACACTCGTATGTACATACTTTTAATCATACAATCAAGTGTTGAATCACGGCATACATTTTTTCATTCATACTCATATCATTAGGTTTGATCAACAAGGATTCATTCACATACATACATGCATTACAATAAAGAAATTACCAACATACATCACACAATACATGAAATCAAACCATCACCTACCTCGAAACTAAGCTTGAATCCCCCTAAGGTACTTGAATCTTCCCTTTCTGGATTTTTTCCACTTGTTCTAGGTCTACAAACAATTAATATATGCAAGGATCAATAATTTAAGGTCTAATTATCCCGATTATAGAAAACCCAATACTAACCCATGATCCCAATCCCCAATTTAGGGCTTTTCCATAATTAGCTTCGGATCAAAACCTCCCCCCAGTAATAATTACCAAAGAATCTAAATTCTACGGATCGAAAAATGGATTAGGTGAGTAAAATTCTTACCTTTAGTGCTAGAAGAGTGGAAAACCTTCAAGAGATATCCCTGGGTCGTCTCTTAGCTCTCAAGAACGAAACTTGCAGACAATAACATTATTGGGGTTTAATCCCGACTTAAGTCGCGACTGACGCGACGTAGCAGGACCTAACCCGCCATAGCGATCCTGCCCTGGCGGGAATAATCTTGCCCCAGCCCTTTACACGAAGACAGATTGTCGGAAATTGAGTCCCAAACCCCCATTTCACAACACACCTTCCACCCATGACGTTCAAAGACTACCCTTTCACGCTAAGATCAGTTTCGGGAGTTCCACTCGCCCGAATTCGATTCCGTAAAGTCGTAAGGGTTTCTTAACATCTTAGCTATCTACTCATGTAATCAAATTCATTTTTAAATATATCATTCATTACCATATTTCCCTAGACCTTGCATGACTCAAATTTCGTCCAAATGTGGACTAGACTATGAATTTTCAAATCACTACTCAAAAGTTTTCTGGCCCAAATTCTTTTCCAGTTGGCTTTTCTATAGCGATGGGAGCAAGTCGTTACAATAGATAAAAATTTACCCATCACTCGTCCCCAAGTGACAAACTAGGAAAAATTGGCTAAAGTAAGAGTAGAGTAGTACAGGAATTATTGAACAACTGGGGATACTTGTCTCACATGTCCTTTTTAGTTTTCCAAGCAGCTTCCACAACTAGACGATGCTTCCATTGAACTTTCACCGACTTTATTTCCTTGGTCCTCAGCTTCCTGATATCGCGATCAAGAATTTCCATCGATTCCTCCTCATACTAAAGATCCTTGTCTAACAAAAATGAGTCCCATTTTATGATATAATCCCCGTTCCCATGATACCTTTTCAACATGGATACATGAAATACCGGATGAACTCCTGATAAGCTAGGAGGTAAGGCCAACCTATAAGACACTCGCCCTACACAGTCAAGAATCTCAAATGGACCAATGTATCGAGGACTAAGCTTGCCCTTCTTGCCAAATCTCATCACCCCTTTCATGGGTGACACTTTAAGAAGAACTTTCTCACCGATCTGAAATGCCATGTCTCTTACCTTGTGTTCTGCATACTTCTATCGACTTTGGGCTGCTAGGAGCTTATCTTGGATGCTTCTTACCTTATCTTGAACATCCTTCACCAAGTTAACCCCCAAAGGTTTCACGTCTCCAGCCTCAAATCATCCTATGGGTGATCTATATCCCCTCCCATAAAGTGACTCGAACGGTGCCATGTGAATGCTGGAGTGGTAATTGTTATTATTGAAGAACTCACACAACGGTAGGAACTTATCCCAACGTCCTCCAAAGTCAATCACACATGCCCTCAACATGTCTTCTAACACTTGAATAGTCCTCTTTGACTGCTCGTCTGTTTGCGGATGAAAGGTTGTGCCAAAGGTGAGTTGAGTGCCCAATTCATCATGTAATGTTCTCCAAAACTTAGATGTGAACTGCGTACCACGGTCTGAGATAATGAAAGGGGCACCTCGTGCAGCCTCACTATCTATTTCAGATAAACCTTAGCCAACTTCTAAGCATTATAATCTATTATGACTGGAATAAAATGGGCTGACTTAGTCAATCTGTCAACCACTACCCAAATAGAATCAAACTTTCCCAATGTCTTGAGGAGACCAATCACAAAGTCCATGTCTATCCTTTCCCACTTCCATTCTGAAATTGGCATTCTCTGAAGCAAACATGCATGTCTTTGATGTTCGTACTTTACTTGTTGGCAGTTTTGGCACTTAGCCACAAACTCAGCTATGTCTTTCTTCATGTCAGGACACCAATAAAGTCACTTCAAATCTCGGTACATCTTGGTCACACTCGGATGAATAGAATATTGTGATCCATGAGACTGTCAACAATTTCTGACTTAAGTCATCTACTCGAGGAACACAAATCCTTCCTTTAAAAGTGAGCACACCCCACGCATCATGAGTTGTATCGTGTGCCTTCCCAAACACTGTCTTCTTTTTTAGCTCATTCAAACTGTCATCCTTAAGAGGAAACACTATCGCTGCCAACTCTAAATCATGTGTTGGGTAATTCCTCTCATGCACCTTCAACTGCCATGATGCATAAGCTATAACATTCTTATCCTACATCAACACAGCACCCAAATCCGAATGTGAAGCATCACAATAAACAATAAAAAATTTACCTTCCACCGATAATGCCAAAATAGGTGTTGTGGTCAGGAGAGTTTTGAGCTTTTGAAAGCTCTCTTCACACTTGTTAGTCCACTCTAAAGGTACCTCCTTCTTGGTAAACCTTGTCAGATGCATGACAATAGAAGCAAAAATTTTCACAAATTGATGATAATAGCTAGTGAGCCCCACAAAACTCCTAACTTCAGTCACAAAGCTAGGCCGTACCCAAATCTTAACCGCTTCAATCTTTTGGGAATCTACTATTACCCCTTCCCTTGAAATTACATGCCCCAAAAAGGCGACTGAATCCAACCAGAACTCACACTTGGAAAATTTGGCATATAACTTTTGTCTCCCAAGAACACCCAGAATAATACGAAGATGGTTGGCATGCTCTTCCTTACTCATTGAATAGACCAAAATGTCATCAATAAAGACAATCACAAAAGAATCCAAGAATGGTTTGAACACACCGTTCATCAAACTCATGAAAGTTGCAAGCGCATTTGTCAACCCAAATGACATTACGTAAAACTCATAGTGCCCATAGCGTGTCCTGAATGCCATTTTTGGTATATCCTCAGGCCTAATCTTTAACTGATGGTACCCAGACCTTAGATCAATCTTAGAGAAAATTGACGCACCCTGCAACTGATCAAAAAGATCATCTATCCGAGGTAACGGATACTTATTTTGAATGGTGACCCTATTCAACTACCGGTAGTCTATGCATATCCTCATACTACCATCATTTTTATTAACAAACAAGACAGAAGCACCCCACGGGGAAGCACTAGGACAAATGAAACCTTTATCAAGAAGTTCCTCAATTTGAGCCTTAAGCTCTCTTAACTCCGCCAGAGCTATGTGATAAGGAGGAATGGAGATGGAGCAAGTACGAGGTTCCAAATCAATGCAGAAATCTATATCTCTATCCAGAGGTATACCAAGAAAATCAGTAGGAAACACTTCTCTAAATTCTGACACCACAAATAGACTCAATAGAGGGAGACTCAACCTCAACATCCTGAATATAAGCCAAAAATGCCAAACACCCCTGCCCCACCAGTTTCCTAGCCCGAATGGAGGATATGACCTTAGCTAGCTTAGGTTTATACACCCCTTCCCACTCTAACTTGTCCCTACCTTGGATCTCTAGAATCAGAGACTTGTTTAACAATTTAATACAACATAATAGGGGGATAACCAGGTCATGGCTAAGATTATATCAAAGTCAGTCATATCCAAAATAACCAGATCAGTCCAAGTTTGGAAGCTCATAAACATAACAGAACAAGCACGATAAACATGGGTGACTATGACAGACTCTCCAACTGGGGTAGAAACATGGATGGGGGCATGACATCAAGAAACGCATCAAATCCCAAGGTAAACTGAACCGACACGTATGAAAAAGTAGAACCCAGATCAAACAACACATTAGCCATCAGGTCACAGACAAGAATAGTACATGTGATCACTACATCAGATGTCTCCGCTTCTGTCTTGCCCAGAAAGGCATAAAACTGATCATTGTCATCTTGATGGGTAACCTCTTTGCCTGGTTGCGCTACTCATCTGCCTGCATTACCATTACCCCGACCTCCACGACCTCGCTGATTTCCTTCTCACCCACCTTGTGAATGTCCTCTACCATTATTACTGTTTCCCGCGAGTACCTCTCCTCTAGTCTGCTGCTGCACGAGATCCAACATGCGTGATTGGGGACAATCTCTCCTCATGTTCCAGGTTCCCCACAATTATAGCAAGTACGATCAAAAGACGGTCTGGCGCTAGCCAAAGGCACGGCTCCCTAGCTATCCAGAATAAAATTATGTTGTGGAGTTCCCGAGTAACTACTTGTAGAAGCGAGCATAGAAGACTGAATTGGCCGGGCTGCAAGCGTTGGCCTACATGAACCTCTGGAGTAAGAACCCTGAAAGTTACATGTGCTCTTGGCTTTCTTAGCCAAAGCCTTAGCCCACCCATCACATCTAAATCCCTCTACTTTCTTCACAAAGTCGGTCACCTCATTAAAGCTCTTTCCTGCAGAAGTCATTTGAATAGACAATACCTTAAGTTCAGGGTTCAATACTTTGACGAATAGACGAATATATGCTCCTCAGTAGTCACCAATTGAGTAGAATATCTACACAATGCATGAAATTTAGCCTCATGAGCAGCTACAGACATACCACTCTGCTCCAAATCCATGAACTCATCCTTCTTGCGATACCTTAAAGTTCGGGGCACATACTTTTCCAAAAACAGAGCATAAAACTGTGTCTAAGTGAGTGGGGGCAAAGCAGACGATCTGCATTTCACATAAGCTCTCCACCACTGCTTAGCCTTACCCTAAAGCTGGAGAGTCACAAACTCTACTCCATGCGGATGGACAATACCCAACTTATGCAACCTCTCATAACAATCCAAGATGAACTCATAGGCGTCCTTACTCTCAGAACCATGGAACACAGGCGGCTTCAATTTTAGAAACTTCGTCAAATTTCATGCTCATTACCAGTCATCACCGAACCCAGCAGGGGACAGAAAAAGGCATCAGTGCCTATGTTTCCACCCACCTTGGGAATAGTGACAGTAATAGGGGGGTTGACGGGAGTTTGGGTTGCTTGAACTGGGGGAAGAACTCCAGGACCAATCAATCCCTTCAAAAAAGCCATAATCTGTTGAGCTAAAAGTGGATCTAAGGGACGAATATATGTAGTCTCAGTCTGCAGCTCTTCCTCTTGTCCAACATCCTCCTCATTCTCAACCTCCACATTCTCCTCTATCTCTTCATGATGCAGAGGAGGAACCTCATTTCTAAAAGCATTCTCAATCGGAGCTCCACCCCTAGAGGGTGCTACCCTTCCTCGGCCTCTACCCCTACCTCGACTGCGGTGTCTTGCTGCGAACTCCTCAGTGGGCTCATTGACGGAAGCTACGAGCCTGACGCCATTAAATCTAATGTTAATCATGTGTGGACAGAATAGTGAAGGAGATTAAATACCAATTTGGATCACCAGATACCAATTGAAATCAAGTTATAGCACGAAAGGAGATAAGAGAAAACACAGAGATTTCCTAAAGTCCTATAGCTTCTTGAAGAAGTGTACAGACGTGATTGTATCATTCCGCAAGACTCTACTAGACTCGTTTTGGTACACTGCGATCAATGAACGTAGGGGTCTAATACCAACTTTGACAGATCCCTGGCAATAGAAGCAAAGTTCTTCACAAATCGACAATAAGGGGCACAACCCCAAAACTAAACAAACGAATATCCAAAGTACTAATCTAAGTCCAAAGAAAATGGACTAATCAAAAGGGGAACTCATGGAAGCCTGGAAGAACTGGCTCACCCTTGAATTCGGTCTCGATCACTGATCTCCTAGCTGAGGTCTATCACTAGCCGCCTGAAGATTACCTGTACTCAACAAAGAACGAGCAAGTGCAGTATCAGTACACATCCACAGTGTACTGGTAGGATCACATGGCTATTCCAGTAAGCGAAACATATATAAGCAGTCACAACATAATAAACATGACATGTATAGAACATATATACACACTGGTTATCATTTCATGAGCAATGTACAATTACACATTCTCAATAACAAGTAGATATGACAATTCAATGTTCCTCTCATGGAAGCCATACCCAAACTGTTAGTGTGCCGAAACGTGACACCCGATCTCAATTAGTGTGTCAGAACGTGACACCCACTCCAATATAAGTGTTGGAACGTGAAACCCGATCCCAATTAGTGTGTCAGAACGTGACACACAATCCATTCAACACAAGCAGAATCACAATTACACACATATGTTACATACTCATAATCATACAATCAAGTATTGAGTCATGACATATATTTGTTCATCCATACTCATTTCATTAGGTTTCATCAACAAGGCTTCATTCATATACATACAGGCATTACAATAAAGCAATTACCAACATACATCACGCAAAACATAAAATCAAACCATCACCTACCTCGGAACGAAGCTTGAATCCCCCTAAGATAATCTTCCCTTTCCTAATTCTTTCCACTTGTTCTAGGCCTATAACCAATTAATATACGCAAGGAACAATAATTTAAGGTCTGATTATTCAGATTAAAGCAAACCCAATAACCCAAGACTAACCCATGATCGCAATCCTCAATTTAGGGTTTTTTCCACCATTAGCTTCAGATCCAAACCGTCCCCCAGTAATAATTACCCAAGAATCTAAATTCTACGAATTGAAAAATGGATTAGGGGAGTAAAATTATTTCCTTTAGTGCTAGATGAGGTGGAAAACCTTCAAGAAATATCACTGGGTCGTCTCTTAGCTCTCAAGAATGAAACTTGAAGAAAATAACATTTTTGGGGGTTAATCCCGACTTATGTCGCGACTGGCCGGCTGTAGCGGGACCTAACCCGCCACAGCGGCCCCGCCCTGGGTGGAAATAATCCCGCCCCATTGCCATACACATAGATAGAGAGTTGGAAATTGATTCCCAAACCCCCATTTCACAACACACCTTCAACCCATGACGTTCAAAGACTACCCTTTCATGCTAAGATTAGTTTCAGGAGTTTCACTCGCCCGAATTCAATTCCGTAAAGTCGTACGGGTTCCTTATTGTCTTAGCTATCTACTCATATAATCAAATTCATTATTAAATTTCTCATTCATTACCAAATTTCCCTAGACCTTGCATGACTCAGATTTTGTCCAAATCTAGACTAGGCTAGGAATTTTCAAATCACTACTCAAAAGCTTTTGGCCCAAATTCTTTCTCCGTTGGCTTTTCTATAATGACGGGAAAAGGTCGTTACATTATGAATTATTTCTTTTGATATGTATGCAATTTTATAAATTGCCCAAAATATATATATCAACAATACGACATTCAATAAAGATCACAAACGTCATGTAGTGATATATTTGTCTTTTGAATTAGTAAATGTTAAACAACTCACATTTCAAATATTATATTGATATGTATTGAATTTATTTAACAAATAAAAAATCTCTCTAAGTAATAAAATTTGTAAGCTAATTTATTTAAATAAATTTACTAGTACAAATATAAAACATAAAACACCGAAAATAAAAAAAAATCGTTAAAAGGATTTGAGAGGTATATCTTCACACAGATTAATACCATGGCATTAAATTTTATGTATTCCTATATCACCAAATGTAAGGTAGTAGTTAGACATTATATACCATGTAGGGTGTATAACTAATCCATGAATTATTTATATATAAACATAACATTAAAATGAGTACGATAAAATGTATTTTTTGAGACTGTGATCATTAAAGAAGATTTACAGTTTGCCATAATTGGAAATTTTACTTATTGCCGGTTAGAACTACAAGAGATTCGTAAAATTTGTCCTTTATGGTGTGAGGTTCAAGGCTGAGTGTAAGGTAGGATTCTTGAGTGATAGACACATCATAATTCTCCTTACCACTATGTAAGATTACGTACATGTCATGTAAAAACCAAGATAATTTTTAAGGCTAAAGACGGGTATACTATCAAATGCACTCTAAAGTGGGAAACCTAATTCAACCCAAAGGCGGAAACTTCTACTGCCTTTGCGTGGATCTCTTTTCCATCCATATCACCTAATTTTTTTCATTAAAGAATTCTTGTTTACGATGGCCACTGCAGTGGGAAAATCATTACATGTTGACATGGTTACAATAAGAAAATCTAGACCTAGTTGTGTCAAGGTAAAAGTTGAAGTCGACTTATTAAAAGAATTTCCCAAATGGATCAATGTTGGAGTTAAGAAGACAACTTCTAGGGAAATAATCTCAACATGGATAAAAAATCTTATACGATTACAATATTGCAAATATTGCAAACTTCAAGATGGAGGCATGATTTATGTCGAAGGGGTTCAAAAAGATAAGTAAGCATACTAGTAGTATTCACAAATGAGTGGAGCGGGGCGGGTCAAATATAAACGGATCGGATTCGATATAAGCAACCAAATAAAATTCAAATCTACCTCAATACAAACAATAAAATCGAGGATGTATGTGTAACAACTCAAAAATTTCTAAGTTAAGACCCAAACTACTTTTCATTTACATGTAGGGTCATATCGAGTGATTCTTAAGTTGCCCATATTTGTGTAAAGGTAAATTCTTTAGTATGGGAATGATTTTGGATATCAATTAAGGTCACTAGAAGCTACTAACACAAAGTTGAGTTGAAAGTTTCCTAACCGATTAGGTTTTGATGTAAGATTTTCTTTGGGTCAACTTCAAATGTCATATCTCTTAAAATATAAAGAGTTACATGGTCCATAACCTATTAAATTAAAGGTATTTGAATTTTCCTTCCAACGCTACCAATTTCGCAACTAAATTACCTACGAATTTTCTAAATCCGCAAGTACTAATTACCTACGAAGGTTTTTCCATCGGATTTTAATTGGCCAAAAAATTCGCAGGTAATCAAATTACTTGGAGATTTTACTGTATTATCTCTATGAAAATACCCATGTAATCAGCACTTTTCTTGAAGTGTGTATCATGGCGTTGTTGAGGATATTATAGTGACTATAATAATATAATAAAAATAAGCTTTCAAGGGATTAATTTTACAACTTATTTCATTCGTGTGACTAATTAGTTAGCAATTGATCCAGTGCAAGCATCCAAGTATATTTGTTGAAATTATTTATGATTTGGTAAAGGGTAAAAAATATCTTTAATTCTGTAAAATTGAATAAAAATGTCATTACTTAATGGTCAAATACCTCCCTAACTTATTACCATATTTCCAACTACACATTTAAGCTTACGGGTCATATGACCCCCCTAAATTTTTTTAAAAGAAAATAAATAAACCCTTCATGCTGAGTTGGCAAAGAAATTGCATTTCACTCTCTTTGAGAGAGAGAAAGAAGAGTAAAAAGGGTACCTTTTATTTTTATTTTTATTTTTCTTTCTTTCTCTCTCTTTCTAATTAAATCAAAATAATCTTCACCACTCCACCCACCCCAACCACCCCCCACTAAAAAAAAAATCATATATTGCTGCAAAATTAGTTGTAGCTAAATATGAAAATTTTCATGGCTAAACACTATAGCTACAATATTTTTTCCGTAGCATTCGTAGCAAGATGTAGCGTGGCTAAAATTTAGCTACAAACTTTACATGGTCCGTGGCAAAGAACTAATATCTATTGCTACAAATTTTTTGAGTTGTAGCTGTACTAATAAAAAGTTTTTGCAACGCAAAATATATATATAGCAAATAACTTTATTCTTTTGCCACGAAAAAAATGATTTATAGTTATCTTTTTAGATGCAGCCACAAAGGTATTACATTGTAGCAACATATTTAATTTGGTTGCCATGTAAACATAAATTTGTAGCTATTTCTATAGATTAGCCTCGTGGCAATAGTACTCATATTTAGTTATGACTAATAAAATTCATGGCTATAATATGAAGTATTTGGCACAATCATTTTCGTATTATAGCTAAAAAATTATAGCTTTAGCCATGAAATATATTGAATTTTAGCTAAAAGTCCATTTGCTACGGAATGTCAAACTTTATATACATGCTCTTTTTACATGATATATATAAAAAAATTGTTGCATTCAATATATAATTCCATTATTAGTGGAGATTTTTTTGCAAGCTTTATTAGCTCCAAGAGCTGCATAATGTAGCTATGAATTAATTTTTAAGATTTCAAAACACTTCCAAAATTACATATAATTACAATTTACATTTTTAAAAATATTTATAATAATATACAACTCTTGTAATACACTATCTTGTTTGAATACAAAGCGGTATAGTCTTGTCTTACCTCTCCTTCCACAACGTTCAATTGAATCATAGCTTGATTAACACATATCTTGTCATTTATATGCTTTAACTCCATTGATATACCTATCAAAATGAAGTATTTTAGCACCAAAATTCATTACCAGCTAATTATAGATGAGAGTGTGTATATATAATATTTCAAGAAGAAAACAAATTTATTTACTAAAATTTTTGACAGATACAAACAAAAAAAAATGCAAAAAACAAAAAAAAGTAAATAAATCTATAAACTTTTACTTCTTAAAAGAATTTTCACCTTAATTATGATATTTTTTGCGGTCTGCGAATTATGACTCCTCTTAACACTATTCCAACTTTAAAATCTTCACGATCTGCTCATAAATAAGATGTAATATTTTTGAAAAGATCTGAAATATTCTAAACCCAAAAATTTAAGTCAAATAAGTGAATGATAAATTTAAAAAATGTAAATAAGAATATATGAACATACCTTGAATATAAAAAACCTACAAAAAGAAAAAGTTAATTAGCAAAACATTCTACATAAAAACTTCAAATTAAACGAGAAAATGAGATAAAGAAGACTAGAAGAGAGAGGGGAGGCGATGGGTAAGGAAAAAGGGATCTGGGTAGGTTTTCTAATTGGGTTTAAAAGTTTTGGGGGGGAATTTTGGCTTTTTTAAATTTTTTACTTTTGGGGGGATATTTTGGGTTTGGATCTAAATGTGGAAGGATTTTGATCCTTATAATTTATTTTTCATTTAATTCTTAATATAAGAACGTTATATAATTGTGCATGTGGTGGCACAAAAACTAGCTACAAATTTCATTTTCATAATAAAAGTATATATATATATATATATATGTTTTCCATGTAATTTTATATAGATTTGTTAGAATGATTACAATTCTATAAAAATATGTGTGTAATGAATAATAAAATACAACAATTACAAATAAATCTTAAAAAATATGATGAGAACTCCAAATAAGAGGCGTATTTTAATGTTTAAAATTAATTACTCTGAAGAAATCAACTGCATATTTTAAACTTTGGTTACTAGTTAGCAAACTTTCAATAAAATTAAAAATGACCAGTTTGAGCCCAAATAAAAATACAGTCTTACGATAATCATAAATTCATATAGAATTATATAAAAGAACTTTAATTGGAGGAATCGCGAAGATTTACCCTTCTATATGTATTTTAGTTTTGTTATCTGAAATTTAATTGACACTTTTATTTATATACAATATCACGTATTTATTTAAAATTTATAAGCAAGACTCTATTAAATTGAATAGAGTCAATTGACCTCTAATTACTCTAAATTAGTAGAAGATATTGTCACAATAAATCCAATACGTGTCAAATAATAATTCTAAAAGCACTTGGTAAAGATAAAGTTTGACCGAGACATATTGAATGTTTGCTAAAAATTGATAAAATTAGTTAATTGAAGTAAATATAATCACTTATTTATTAGTTTAACTTATATTTAAGATTTTCAAGCTATAAAATTGAATTGAATCGATCAATTAATACTTCAAGTTATATTATATTGATAAAAATATTATTTTGATGAAACAAGTTTAAATCAAACAACAATTTTAAGAGTATTTGATCAAGATGTAGTTTCGATGAGACTTGAAATTATGCTTGAATTCGATATAATTAATTCATCCAAATTAACAAGATATAGTCACTTATTTTTTGAAATTATATTTGAATATAAGTAGGGTTTTAAAATTGAATCGGATCAAACAATTAACCCACCTAATTACACTAGATTAGTATCGCTATAACCACATTTCAACTCGTGTTAAAAAATAATTATTAACTATGAAATTTATCAAAATATTAATTTTGTGGTTATATTATTTTGTTATGACAAATAATTATAGCTATGAAGATCATTATTACCACAACTATTTTTAGTACTCGGGCAAAATTATTTATTTAATTATAATTGTTTATTTTAAATAACTCTTTTATGGCTAAAAGATTACTATTGATATAGCATGTTTCAATACGTGGCAAAAAGTAATATATAACTACGAAATTTTACTATAGCAAAAAGTCTATGACTATATCATTTAACTATTGCCACACTTTTTTTTGTAACTTGAGGCAAAATGATTTATTTAATTAGAATATTTTGTTTCAAATAATTTATTGTGGCTAAAGTGCTACTATTACCACAATAAATTTCAACTAGTAGCAGAAAACTACTAATTGGCTACGAACTTTTATTATAGCAAAAAAGGCGTAGCTATATATCATTTAACTATTTCCACAAACTTTTATATTTTGAAGCAAAAATATTTATTTAGCTACAATATTTTGTTTCAAATAATTTATTGTAGCTAAAGTGCTACTATTACTACAATAAATTTCAACTCATAGCAAAAGGCTACCATTTGCTTCGAAGTTTTATGATAGAAGAAAAGGCGTGGCTATATCATTTAACTATTGTCACATGTTTTTATAATTTAAAGAAAAAATATTTATTTAGTTACAATATTTTGTTTCAAATAGTTTATTGTGGCTAAAAAGTTACTATTGCTATAACAACTTTTATGTCGTGGTAAAAACTTATGATCAACTACAAAGTTTTATTGTAGCAACAAAGATGTAGCTATTTAGCCAATTATTGCCTCGATTATTAATAATCGTAGCAAAAATGAAGAATTGGCGTTGTCAATTAGATTTTCGAAGCTAAAAAAATTTACTAATTAGAAGATAGCTACGGAAGTCAAATTTTTGTGGCTATTATGAGGTAACTGCTACGAATTTTATATTCATAGTTTAAATTTCGTAGCTATAGATACATTTTGTTGTAGTGCCCTCTTCTTCTTCCTCCTCCTCCTGCTCCTCCTCTTCTTCTTCTTCCTCTTCTTCTTCTTATTTTTATTTTTCATCACAAATCTCTACAAATTTCTTCAGGAATTCTATATATTAACCCTCTCTTACCCATAATCAAAGAACCTTTAAATAAATTTAGTTATTACTTCCAAATCAAAGTAATAAAATAAAAATTTTAAAAATCAATTTTTTCGCCGGAACCCATATCAAACAAAAACAAAATTTCCAGTTTCCAACATCTTCACAAACTCTTCTCTCAAGCGTTGACTCTTATTTCACATTCTTGAATTTAACCACAAATTGGGGTATCTTCAAAATGGGGCATAAAAAATTCAATTGGTCATAATTTTTTTCAGTTGGATTAATTTCAATATTTTAATTTGATTTGCTACTTTCACCAACATTAAGAAAAGAAAGAAATTAAGTTGGAAATTTATAGCATGTCCATATACTACTTTTGGTAGAAGCCCCCCCAACATGAGTAAAATGTGTATCAATGGAATTTGAGAGAAATTGTGGGGAATAAGGTAAAGATACTGGTCATAGAGACTTTTACTCGTTGGAAAAAATTAACCGTCTTTTCTCTTGCCGGAATGTCAATGGATGAGAAGTGGGTTTGATAATGGTGATGTTCTTGATGATAATGAAGGGTTTATAATGGGGCATAAAATAAAAAAATAAAAAGTAGGGGAAAAAATTAATTTATTATATTTATTACATGGCGCTGACATGGCATGTGTGTGTTACACCACAATATACATGAGTGACTATGTCATTTTAGGGTGAAATTTATTTCCTTTTAAAATAGTTTAGGAGGGTAATAGAACCCCCGCGAAGTATGAGTGTGTAGTTGAAAATCCGACCATAAGTTAAGGGGGCTTTTGGCCATTTAATCAAAGTACCTTTATAGTTAAAAAAAAGAGGGAAGTTTAAAGATGATACTCATCCATAAGACCATAACTAGGGACTAGCACATCATATTTATCCCACAAATTTCTTTTCTTACGATAGAGAAATAGGCAATGTCTGCTTAAGTTGTTTTTATTAAGCAAAAGTAACACAAATTAGATTAATAATTAATGAGTTGAAATTCATCTTGACTTGTTCTTAACTGTTTTTCTTCCTCTTTTTATTAAAGATAAGTATCAAAAACTCACCTAAACTATCTCAATTTTTTGAATTTCATACTCAAACTATTGAGAGTGAGTTTTATACCTAAATTATCACTTATTAGTTTGAGAAACACGCCCCTCTCTTTTATTACATTATCTTCATGGTGTGTACCACACTCTCTCTTTTATTTTAAAAAAATTGTCACATCACACTCCACATGGACAAAACATTCCACCTTGACAAAAATTAAATAAATTATTAGCTTAGTTAAAATTTAGAATTAAAGAATTATTTACCCAAAATAATAATATCATATATCATATATATATATATATATATATAAAAGAGAACCCTAGGCCCGCCTACGTGGCGCCACCACAAACCAGGATTCCCATTTAATTTATTTATTTCCAAAACTAGTCTTCCCCTTTCATGAAAAATTGTGACTTTTATGAAAAGTTGTTACTTTTATGAAAAGTTGCGACTTTTCGACTTTTATGAAAAGTTGTGACTTTTATGAAAGGTTGTGACCTTTTCGAAGGGTCGTCACTTTTCCAAAGAGTTGTGACTTTTTCGATAAGGCACAATAAACATTTGTTCACACTATCCTTTGTTGTCTATATATAGAGGGATTTCCTCTCATTTTAAAACAAAGAAAGTTTTGAACTTCTTCTTCTTCTTCTCCACAATGAAATATTTGTGTACTTTGCTCTTGTTGAGTGGATCACTATACTATTATTTTTGTATCAATACACTGGTAAATAGAATTGTTCTATCCTGAGAGGATCTATTCCCTTAAACTTCGGGTACTAGAGGGGAATAATTTCCTTAAGGGGATACTGTGCATTCAGTGGGCTCGATTTTTCCTGCTTGTTTTATTCAACTGTTACAGATCCTGATATGTTGTTTTTTACGGTCATTAATTTATGCTTATATTATTAATTATTGTTTTTAGTACATGTTTTAAACTTTATTGTTTATGTTTCTGCAAAGTTATTGTTATAAGTATTTGTTAGTACAGATTAAATAACACATGTTAATTGAGTATTCACGCAAGTTTTCTCTACTGAAATTGTTGAAGGTACAGTAAAAAAAAATCCTTAAAGATCTATACTACCATCTCATGAAGTCAAAATTCAAATTTGGTATGCCATTGTAAGGATATAAAGACTTTAAAATTTTTATCGCATCTTGATGTGTGAAGTGGCAGGAAAACAAAAAAAGAATTAATAAACTTTTGACATGAGTTAAAGGATGTGCCGGATGACCTATAGAGGAATATGACTAGACTGGAGCCTCTTTTAATCTCAAAGACATAGATAACTACACAATAAATTAATTGTTCATATTCGATATGAAGTATGGACAGATTCTCAAGTTTACTGCAAGTTGTAAATAATTTTCTTGAAGTAATTGATGTGTTTCTCAACACTGCAATTAGAATAGAAGTGTAGTTCCAAATTGAACTTCATCACTCAGGTATGTTGATTTTTAAAAAACACCCAAACAAACTAAATAATTTTGTGTAATATTTTTTCCTTTCAAGTATATATAATAAGTTGAATTGTTGTCCAATATGATGCATTCTCCCCTCAATTTTTCATTTAATAATTACTTATTAAAATGATATATGTAAAGCAAAAGGTAAGGAGCACCTTTCTACACGCTAGAATTAGAATATTTGTTCACTTTTTTATGTCATTTAATTTTTTTTTATCACTTTTTATGTCATTTAATTTTTTTTATCACTTCACCAACAATTATTCATTTATTAGAAAATTTAATATTTCTGGTTGATATTCATTTGATTCCCCCAAAATATCAAATAGTAACACTTCCTGGAAGCAAAAGGATAAATTATAAAATCAAATTAAAGAAGATTAATTGAAGGATAAATGATAAGATGTTATAAATATCATCTTTATTTACATTATTAATGTTTGTTATAATGTAATCTTGTATGTAAGATAATATAGTGTTTTAGTTTTAATGACAGATAGATTTTAAACATTATTTTATAAATTAGGTGGTATGAAATTCACGCGCCCCGCCCGGGTGATTTTACTAGTTTTTTATAAAATAAAATGTAAAATATTTTTCTTACCTCACTCCATCACTTCCTCTCACCGTACCCCCCTCCCCCCGCCAGTTTTTAGTTTTTTTTTTTGTTTAAATTTCTCTTATAAAAGTATTTAATTTTTTTTTTACTTCATCTCCCCCTCTCCCTCAAATTAGATATTATTTTATTTTATTAATATAAATAAAATAATATCAATTAACTTTTGGAATGAGTGGGTGGTTTGGGGGGGGGGGGAAGAAGGGAAGGGGTGAAGTATGAATTTTTTAAAAATATTTTGTTAAAGATATTTTTAAAAATAAAAGTACGGGGGATGACCGTGGAAGGGGGGGGTGAGGTGGTGGAGTGGGGTAAGAAAAATAATTTTTTTGGGATATTAATACTTTAATTTTTAATTTTAATTAATACTAATAGTTTATTATTTATTTTTTGTCGAGGTAAAATAATTTATCCACGTGGAATGTCATGTGTCAATGTTTTTGCAAATAAAAGAGTGTATTACACACACCACTGAGGTGTGTTTCTCAAACTAATAAGTGATAGTTTACGCATGAAACTCAAACTCCCAATTATTTAGGTATGAAGTTCAAAAAAAGTATATTATTTAGGTGTGTTTTTGATACTTTATCTCTTTTTTAAAAAAATAAATAAATAGACCCATGTTATATAAAATTCTAATTATCCATAATAGGGGGTTAAACAAAGTGGGAACAACCACCGCGATAGTCCATTTTGGTGTAAAAATATATCAATCAATCCATGCCCATAATCCCATTGGGCATGCTAAGAAAAGGAAAGTTGATTTCACAGAATTACTTAAGAAGATCCAAAATAAACTTCAGGTTTGGAAAGGCAAAATGCTTTCCTTTTGGGGTAAGGCAGTCCTTATCAAACATGAGTTGCAAAGTATGCCCATATACTTATTATTTGTTATGGCTCCTCCTAAATGCATCATATATGACATTCATAAAATCTTTGCTAAGTTTCTATGGAATTTCAAAGAAGAGGGAAGGGCAAAACATTGGATCTCCTGGAATGATATTTGTGTACCTAAAGAAGAAGGAGGTCTAGGCTTTAGATCCTTATTTGATTTGTCTAAAGCATTGTTTGCTAAACTTTGGTGGAGTTTTAGAACTAAAAACACATTGTGGTCCAATTTCTTATGGAATAAATATTGCAAGAGGCATGGTTCACAAACTGTAGAATGGAAAGGGGGATCTCAAGTTTGGAAATTAATGCTACAAGCAAGAGATAATATTGACCAGGAAATATGGTGGGAGCCAAGAAGGGGTCATGCTAGTCTGTGGCATGACAATTGGACTCAACTAGGAGCATTGGAATATGTATTACCACTAAATCATACAATTACTGATGATTTTCCAGAAGTTAATCAGGTTATGAACACTGATGGGTGGAATATAGATATGTTGCGGGAGATGGTTGGAGAAGACATATGTAAGCATGTGAGTACTAACCTAGGGAATGGCATAGTAGTTAATGAGAGGGACAAACCTTGGTGGATGCCCAATAATAAAGGAAACTTCACTGTTGGAAGTGCCTGGGAAATGGTAAGACAAAGAAAGGACAAGCAGCACAATATTATGGTTATTTGGGAAAAAGGAATACCTTTCAGAGTTTCCTTTCTTCTTTGGAGAATGTGGTTCAAAAGAATCCCTATTGGAGAGGTATTAGTTAGGTGCAAAATTGTTGACTCTGTTGTATGTGTTTGCTGTAACAATTCAATGGCGGAAACTTTTGACCACTTGTTTGTAGCATGTCCAGATGCTAATTTTCTATGGAGATCTATATCAGGAGCTGCAGGAATACAGGGACCTTATATACAGTTGAAGCAAACACTGGACAAATGGTGGGGTGCTGATTGTAATGCTAAACTGAGACCTATATATAATGCAGTACCAATATTTATCATCTGGCAGATTTGGAAGAGAAGAAATGTTATTAGAAATAGGGGACATTTATCCAAGGTCACTATGCTTAGAGAAATCAATAGGAATACTTATCTATTTGCAATGAATAGATATCCTTGGCTAGTTAATATCCCAAGCTCTTGGCCTTGGATGGTAAATTTTTTTTGAAGAATATATCCCAAGGCTCTATTGGAAAGTAGTAAGATGGAACTGGCCTGCTGTGGGGGTATTTAAATGCAATACAGATGGCTCTAGTTAAGATCAGTTATCACTCAGCTCCAAAGCTTTTTGTGTGAGAAACAGCCGTGGGGATTTAATCTATGCACAAACTGTTTGTATGACATTTTGCAATGCCTTAGAAGCTGAAGTGAAAGCTTTTAGAAGTGGTTTATTGTATTGTGTGCAAAACAATTACCTTCCTCTTGTGATGGAAACAGACTCCCTAATAATAAAAAAAATCCTTGACGGAATATGGGAAATCCCGTGGGGAATTTCAGTGGACATAAGGTGCATTATGGAGGAGCTAAAGGAGAAGGAAGTGGTGGTCAAACACATTTTCAGAGAGGGGAACAAACTGGTGGATTTTTTAACTAACTATGTCTTCAATTTTGCAGGTACAAATAGTATTCAGTTTACATCCGTAGAAGATCTACCAGGACAAGCTCAAGCATTACTACATGGTGATAAACAAGGCACACCAAATCTCAGGACAAAGAAGTGTCAAAATGCAAATTTCAATATATAAAACAAACTCTTTTACAAAGAGGAACAAAGAGAATTTCTTGCCCAACAAAAAAGATTTCCGGTCTGCAATAACATCGACACAACGATTACGCAAAGAGGAATCTTTAGCAAGGAACACAAAAATTAGGCAAAACATGGTTAACGGTGTCATAAATCTATAGAAGCAAAGAGGTTACCTAATAAAGCCTGAAATTATTGCAGTGGTATTAGCTTCTTGAAGCTCAGCCTGCACGATTTAAGGTCTGTTAGCTCAATCTCTTTGGCATAGCTGTGACAAATTGTTAAGCTCTTGGAGTATGTGTTACCTTGCGAACAAGCTAGACGATTGTTAAGAGTTGAAGAAGTCTTCATCAGACCGGATCCATGGCGTTTGTGAGAATTTTGAACGCCCAGGTGGATGCCGCCTAAGCTCTTGATCATTTCGTCTCAATATCTGTTACTGGAATGCGGCCGGAGTTGCTTATCGTAATGGTGTCCGTCAGTCCGGAGCTGTGTCGTGCAGTTGCCAAGGAAGAAGACGCAGAGGGTTTCTCCTTCTCTGAATCTTTCTCTGTATTTTGCTTTTGTTTTCTATTTTGTTCCCTGTCCTTTTGGATATTAAGGGACTTGTTTATTTTAATTTTATTGAATAAAAGGGTCTAACCCACTTTTGTTTTAAAAAAAAAAAAAAAAAGTCTACATAGGAAAAATGAAAACATTGCAATAGAGGTTTGTGAAATTCAATTACAGTGAAATTGATTAATTGAAAAAAAAACATTGATTATAGCAATTACCTGAGAGATGGAATCTCCGTTTCTTGAATGTTTCGAAAATAATTTGGATAACATTCCCAAAAGCTTTTATAGATCATACTGGGGCAAATGTTCGGTTTGTATTTTGAGTATAGCAGGACCCTCCTGAATAATAGGACTAGCAGGACCCTCATGGATAATGAGACGTAGTATAGCAAAACCCTCCTGAATAATGGGACGTAGTGTAGCAAGGACTCTCCTGAATAATGGGATGTAATGTAGCAAGGACCCTCCTGAATAATGGGACGTAGTGTAGCAAGGACCGTCCTGAATAATGGGGCGTAGTGTAGCAAGGACCCTCCTGAATAATGGGACGTAGTGTAGAAAGGACCCTCCTGAATAATGGGAAGTAGTGTAGCAAGGACCCTCATGAATAATGGGACGTAGTGTAGTAAGGACCCTCCTGAATAATGGGACGTAGTATAGCAAGGGCCCACCTAGATAATGGGACACTAGCAGGTCCCTCCTGGATAATGGGACTAGACTAACATAATTCAATTTAACTTGTTAATCATGAGGAATGGAGTAGGTGTAAACATGCATAAGCCCCCTAAAGAGTACATCACAACGAATCTCCAGTCATTCAAAGTCTCGATTCGATGCTAAGCACTATCTTTTATTGTTTTCACAAAATTTTCTTTATTATAAACTGGAGCAAAACATTTGTGTTATTATTTTTTGTTTGTTTTAATTTCAGGAATTCGCTTGTAGAATAAGGTTAATCCACATTTCAAGTTTAGGATCTTATCCGGAAAAGAGTCAAAACGTTAAAGCTCATTTCCAATTGAAGTAGCAGAAGCTCTCCATAAGAACAAGGGCGATATCCAAATCCTAGTAGAATGAGCCTACCTAGAGAAAGGCATTTACCTTCAGACTCATTCGAGGTGAAAAGTAATATCTCACAACTTGAGAAACACGAAGACCCAAGTCAAGATTTAAGAGACGTGGCATTGATAGGGTCTTGCACTTGTATTTGTTTTAAGTTTTTGTCTTTCACTTTCATGTAAAATAGGGGGCAAACTGAAGCCTAGATGGGATCTTACCCGACTTCCAACTCATCATTTAATCTCGTTGAACTACACGTGACTTGATTCTCATATAACCCAAGATATGTAGGATGTCCATAACCAGGATTCCGTCACATATTTTTCCTTTCATATAAGAGTTCGGTCAATACTTGTCACATTGTCTACTTCTTTGTCTGTAAACTCTTCGTGTTTTCAGTCAAAGAGGGGCAAACTGTAGACACGTGATTTTTGACCGAACTTAAGATTTTACACCCTTTTAAAACTTAAATATTATTATTTTAGTAGGTATATATATTTCAAATAAATGAATAAAAAGACGTGAAATTATCACAAATTATATGCTTTATTTACATTTAGATTTTTAATAAAAGAAGTTTGAGCATTATTTAATGTATTTATTAGTTATTTTTTTAAATTAAAATTTAAACTTTTACCTAGTCTAAAGAATTATATATTATAAAAAAGAAGAAAAAAGATTCCTGAAAAATTCAAATTACTTCACCCTTAATCATAATTATCCTCAAACTCCCCTAACTTATTCCTCCTATAAATTCTCTTCCCATTTATTTTCTCTTTTTTATTTTTACGTAATTTCCCCCCATCCCCCACGTTTTTTTTTGTATTTTTTATTATGTTATTTCTTTTCTTTTCTATTCTTCTATTCCTAAAAATTCTCAACCAAATACCCTTAAAATATTTTATACTCCCCCATTCACGCATTTTATTTATTTATATTTTCTTTTCTTTTCTTTTTTTCTGCTCCTCAAAAGTCTCAACCAAATAGCCATAAAATCTTCAACTTAATTATATTCTCCACTTTCTCACGTTCCTTTTAATTAGCACCACACTCACACTAAAAATATTATAAAAAGCAACATACAGTAGAGAAAAAGAGAACAGATGCACAGAGAGAAAAAAAAAGCTAGAGCAAGAGTAAAAAATAATTCAATTGAGCAGGAAATTGGGATTGAGATTTTTGTTTACAGAGCGGCTAGTTTACATACCTTTGAAGGTTCGTTTCTTTTATTTTTTATTGTTATTTTATATTTATATAAGTTTATTTTATTGAGTCATTAATCAATCAAGACAAAGTAGTGATTGTTATTGTTATTATATGGTCATTAATCAATCATGACGAAGTAGTGATTGTTATTGTTATTATAGGGGTATTTATATATTTAATCTCAGGTAAAAATAATGTGTTGATTTATTTATTTTATCTAATTTTGAATTCACTAATTTATTTAGCCATTGTTTTATGTTATTATCATTATTTTTTATTTTCTTTCGTGATTATGATCATAATTTGTTAATAGAAATCGCACTAACACATCTTGGATTGTAAATTAAAAAAATTCTAGGGGTTTGAACTAATTTTGACAATGATAAAAAAGAGAACGTTGTGTTTATGACAAAAAAAAAGTTATTCAAGAATATTCTGTTATAAACATTTTTATATGATTAATGGCATATGCATTATTTTCTGATACATATGTTAACTTTAATTATTTTTTATTATTGAAAGTCTGACTCCAATGAATGAGGGAAACAAATGGGGTGTTGCATATTTAATACGAATAGATGTTAAAATGTATTTTTATTTTCTTGTTAATTGGTATTTATATTTAATGGTGTTAGAATCAAGTTATCGCGTAATTCAATAGATGGATTTCTTTATGATTGAGAGAACATGCTATAATATTTGTTTTTTTAAAGTTGGGTCTTCAACTTTTTGGTAAAAAGACTACTTAGAAACTGATGCAGTTTTATTCTGGCAGTCGTAAATTATCTTTGACCTAAACCTAAAACTTATAGTTTTTAAATTGATTACTGCATCTTTGACCAATAAGGGTAAGTTTAAGTATAAATTTATTATTAATTTTTTACAAAAGACCAATAAATAATAATAAGGTTTCAATAAAGAATGTGGTTTCACATCTTTTTGACACACCTTTTATTTAAAAAAAATAAAAATTGGATGCAGTGATTCACCTTGGCTAAATGATCATAATCATATTGATTTTGATTTAATGTAAATTAAAATTCTTAGACCAAAAATATTAAGGTGACACGATTAAGAAAAGAAAGCAGTTATGCTTCTAAGTAATTGTATGTCAAAATCGAGAATGCAGTTGTGCATCTTGTTTAATTATTATTAAAATTCAACAAATAAAAATATGAGCAAACCATGGCCTATAACACAATTTATCCAAATAATAATAATAATAATATAAGTTAAGTATAAGTTAATAAAAGAGATCGTGCTAAAATCACGAGACTCGAGGGATGCCTAATACCTTTCCCTCGATCAATAGAATTTCTTACCCGAATTTCTAGTTCACAGACCATAAAAAGAGTCATTTCCTTTTGATTAGGGATTAAATAAAAAGTTGACTTGGAACACCATAACTCAATTCCAAGTGGCGACTCTGAAAGAAAAATAAAAATAATTCCTAAATAAATAACGTCACTTACAAAAGACATTGCTTTATATTTCAGACATTGCTTTATATTTTCAGATATTGATTTACTATTGATGTTAAGACATTGCTTTATATTTTCAGACATTGATTTACTATTGAAAACAAAAAAAAGAATAATATCAATAAGAACACTTAATAAAAAAATAAAAAATAAAAAAATATACACTTACCTATACAAATTTCGCACATGTTGCATCAGTATAATCATGTTAGGAATTATGGGCACCTAAAATCTTTTATATTTCCTTTATTTTAGTCATTAAAATTAAAAGAAAAATCTACTAATTAAAATCAATATTTTACATAATAAATATTTTTCATTAATTATTCCCATCATTTCAATTTGTTAAGCCATAAATGCATATATCATCATAAGAGAATCAAAATATAAAAACAAGAATAGACTTGGACAATAGTTTTACTTAAATATAAAATAAACTATGGGTTGCATAAACATGAAATAAATATGGTTCATTATAAAAATTTCACACTAATTATGATTATATAAAGGATCTAATCATGAAATTGATATAAAAGATTCTAACATACTTTATATTATAACACCAATGAATATTGCCGGGTTAAATACATACAAAATTTGACAATTTCAATATATTTCAATCAAGGTTTGTATAATAATGACATTAAATTATACAAAGAAGATTTAAGTGTTACCCCTTGTGAAGAAACCACGAATTGGAAATCACGTTACTCAACCTCAAACTCCACTTTTGTCCTTTGTTGTGCGTTTGTTTTTGGTGAGTTTAATGAGTGTATTGCTTTTTTTTATGGTGTGCGTCTGTGTGCTTGGAGAGAAAAAAAAAAAAATGCTTTTGTCTTCTTTCTTTTTTTTGGTTTTCTAGGTTGTGTGTGTTGTGTTTTTTTTCTGTTTTCTTTCTTTTTTTTCGTCTCTGCTGATTGGTGTTTTTTTTTTTGCTTGTGTATGCTGCTTTTCCCGTATGTAGTGATGTCATTTTCAGGTGTGTATTATGTTCCTTTATATAGTAACTGGTAAAATAATATCACAAAATTTATAAAATAATACATAAAATTTATCAGTCATTAAAACTAAAACACTATATTATCTTACATACAAGATTACGTAGTAACACACATTAATAATGTAAAGGAAAATGAAAATTATTACATCTTATCATTTATCCTGTAACATCTCGCAACTGGAAAGAACTAGAAGGAAGTTTAAAATCTGGAAATAGTTACTTTTGGAAAGAATCTGGAAATTTTAAGTTGAAGTGAGTTTTTGGTCAACTTTAAAAGATCATAACTCCTAGATCAGGATGAGTTAGGTGTAGTTCCAGATATGGTTAGAAAGCTCTTGGAATGATCTTTCCAACTCCGCCAAGTTTGTGCGATTCTGAGTTCGTATGAGTGAGTTATCCCCTTTGGAAGTTGGGCTGTTGGATTAAGGAAATGTCCAATCCGGAATTTTAAGGGGTATTTTAGTCTTTTCATTGCCCTATTATTTTAATCCATTTTTAGGAGTTTACAACTTGTCACGACCCGATTTCTCAAGTCATGATGGCACCTACTATAACCCACCAGCAGGTAAGCCAACCCATAACCCGGAACAACAAGTAATGGGTCTGAGAGTAGAAACTAAACAAGAGTAGGCAAATAACAATATAAACAGGCGGAAGCAAACCAAAACATAAATACAAATAAAGATCCCTCCCAGAACCTGGAAGTCACTAGTACAGAGCTACTAACAAAATGAGTACAAGTCCCAAAAGTGGACAACAGAGACTGGACTGTCTCGAAAGGTAAAAGACAAGTCTATATATACAGATGGAGACTGAAATAGTACAAAACGTCGTGTG
>JAJOOS010001140.1:0-29764 GCA_029582725.1 Solanum chiquidenum | reverse complement strand
ATATGTCCTTTGGAAAAATGGTCCAACACTTAGAAAAAATAAATGAGGCGGGTGAACAGTAAAAACGCTCACTGGAAATTGCCTTTTCCTGCCGGACAGATTTTACGAAAATGGGCATAACTTCTTCGTCCGAACTTCGAATGAGGTGAAAAGAAGTGCGTTAGGTAGCTAACTCAAAGGGATTTCCATGGATATGTTATTGTCCACCCAATAATTTGTGTGCTAGGAGATATGACCCTCCAAAGTAGACCTTCGAAAAAGGCTTCACTTGGAAATTTCGGATTTTGATACGGTTGCTCTAAAATTTGGGTTAGACCCATTTCCCTCTCAATTTGACCCCCTAAACAAGAATATGAAGTCGGATTTTCGAAAACCGTAACAGATTTTTTTATATACAGCTAAACAAGTTTCCGGTAACTTCCGAAGCACATTTTTAAGAACTTTTTGGGTCATTTCAAATATAATCATTTCATTAAGTTCTCGACTCCAAAATCACATATGAGGCTCTAGTTTCACTCTATCATTTTCCGAGTCATTACAGGAGTGTTGAAAGTGGTGCCTCAAATGCTAGAGATTAGCTCGACCTTAAGTTGTATCATTATACAACTTGAAAATGGGATTAAGTTCAGATAAATAAGGCTATAGTGTTGGGTAGAATCTGATTAGTTAGTTTCTATTATATGATATAAGGTTAACTTATTTTACTCCTTTTCTTTAGCTTTTTAAGTTATTAATCTATGTATTTATATTGCAGTCATTATTTCAATAAACCAACGCAATGTAGCCTTGTTATCTTTTCTTTTCTTTCTTTGTTAATATTTGTTATTCTCCTACACTCATCCATCGTGAATTTAACTATAGATTCCCCATGATTATTTATATTCAATAGATTTTAGTATTGTTTTAGTCAAGATTTGGATTTGTTGTATTGGTTCAGTAGCGCTGTATAAGAATTTTAAGGATTAGAATTAAGGTTCAGCTCTCCCACAACAAAGGGTTAATGAGAGGACCAAGAAGTCATGGAAGGTTTTACTTCGCCATTCATGTCGCCCTTGTGATATAGAAGCAAGTAACTATTCATTTTTCTTTATTCGATTCGTGTTGTGAGTATTTATTGACTTGAAGTGAATCCTAAGTGTATGAGGTTGAATTGATAAAGAAGTTTAAAATTGATGTGAAATGAATAAAAAAGAGAAATATGATGGAAAGAGGATTGAAAATGACTTTTGTGAATGAGTGCTATTGAACACATTGACTTTACACATGCAACATTTAGATTTGATTCATAATAAGTGCACTTAATATCTCTCTCTATATTTTTTTGTATATAAAATGAGATAGTGGTAATAGAATATATACTTTATTTGAATTAATGTTTATATTTACATTTTTATCCATAAATGTTATGACTTTATAAGGGCATTTTAGTAATTGAACTCTTAACGTTTTTGCTTCACACTATTAGTAGAATACTAGTTTTGGATACGTGCGTTGCACGTGAGTCCCCTATCTTGTATTGCAAACTGTTTAAATATTCATTAAATCGGAATGTAATAAACAACAAACACAATGAAAAGAAAAGTACACTCGAAACATAAGTATTTTTCTACTCATCCGGCTCCTATTCTGAAGTAATTTTATATAAAGCTATCACAAACTCAAGATAATAAAAAACAAATAAAACAATTATGAGATATGTTTTTCTAGTAAATAACAACACTTTCAATAATCTATGTATAAAATAAAAAATAGAAATTAAATAAAAAATCTGGACTTACTGAGAATGTAGAAGAAAAGACATATGATAAAAGCATTTGTTAGAATGATTAATGTACTGCATATTTATATAGTATTCTTCAAAATTTAATGATAAAAACTCCTCGTATTCTGTAACTATGTGATTGTCTCCTTTCAATGACTTATTAATTGAAACAAATATGTTTAAACTTATACATTAAGTACAAGAAAGATAAAACGATTGTAGATGGGAGGAAATATGTGATTAAGATAATTAAAAGGTATAACTAAAAGAATTAAGAGAGTGACTTTTGAATTTTTTTTCAAGACGTATCATGTTAATTTTAATTTTATTGAAAATCTAAAAAGAGCAACAAAAGAATAAATGATTTTCTTGACCATACACATATGTTTGTCACATGGACTTCCTATTAATTTTAGTTTTGTTTTGCTTGTCTGTGTATTGAAACATGAAGAATGATTGTAAATACAAATGGATCACCTTCCGTTAGAAGTGATGAGGTTCAGGGATAACATCCTAACCTTCAAGCAATTAGAAGGTGAGCAAATTCATAAGTCGTGGCTGAGGTTTAAAGAACTACTGATGCTATGCCCAACTCATAAGATTCCCGATTTAGTTCTACTGGAATGCTTCTATAAGAGTCTTAGTCTCGGGAACAAAGGACTGATAGATCAACTTATCCCGGGTGGTCTTCGACGACAACCCTATGTGGTCATAACCCAACTCCTTGATCATATGACTGAGGCCAACCAAGAAGTAGAAAGGGACCTCCAATTAGCCACTTTGTTAACTCAGCTAGACGAGTTAACCAAAAAGATTTTGGAGTTGGAAGTCCAGAGCAAAAAGAAAGACCGATACATTCCCCCTCAAGAGCGTATAAAGCCCAAAATGTACGTGGGTGGACAAATGGAAGAGATTTTCTCTCTCATTCTCCATAAAGTTGAAGAGCACGACAAAGTGTTGAATGGGATGAAAGAAAATCTCCCACTACTGAATGAGATAACTGCTTTCCACTCCATATCTGTTCAGCTACTAGAGGCCCAAATGGGTCATGTGTTGTCTCGTCTCTACCCCGCAAGTCACAATTGAGTGGAGAAGTCGTGCCACGACGTTAACTAAGGCACTTTTTGGGAGGCAACCCAGATTTTTATCGCTTTATTTTTGCTTTGAGATATAATGGTGTGTTAATTGTGCAGGTTGAAGTGTGGAAAGTGTTTGAAAAGTGCAAGTTGGCAAGCCAAAGGTCAAGTCGACGCATCGCCGACCAGGTCAATGATCAACTGCGGGTCCTGTAAAACTCGGCTAGGTAAGTGACCACTCGGCGTGTCGCCGAGTTGGTCGGCAAGCACGAATAATGTCGCTGATTGGGCGAGAACTGGACGGTTTTTATAAGGCCAAAGGTTTAAACTTTCAAACTCTTCACTTTCCCTCACTTTAAATCTTCACAAACTCACAACCACACCTTAGTTTCTATATTTTTGCATTCTAAATTATTTTAGTCATTGATTTGTGCTCGGATTGGGATTACTTTGCCGCCTAGCATTTCAGTCTTTATTTAATCAGCATCAAAGGTTGATTTTCCAAAACCCGAGTTTATTTTTAGAATTTTGTACTCATTTGCAATGATCTTATGTTGTTGTTGTGTGCTGGGCCTCTCTGATAGTGTTAATTTGTTTGAATGCCTATTTTAATTTGAATGCCTTGCCCGCATTGCTTTTAATGTTGAAATCTCATATTGTTATGCCTTAAAATTGATTAATTCTTGTGGGGTTGTGCTTGCATGTTGTTGGGTCTAGTTGGGTGAAGTCTAAGTAACCTGTAGTTGTGCCAAATGATGTAATTTGCCCAATGATAAAGCGGGAGATGTCATTCTTAAGGGCAAAAGTCATCGAATGGCTAACTTTGGCAAAACCGGAAGAAGTCTGAGTATCCCGGGGTAATGGGTGTTATGGGTCTTATTTTAATTTGAGTTGTGCATGTTTTGATTATTTTTTTGGGGGTTGCGGGGTCAAATTCGAGAAGTTGGGTTGAAAATAGGTATGATATGGACTCATTGAGGGCTTCATTTTAATAGATTTAGTGTCCCCAAATGCATATTTTGTGCCAATAACTGATGTAAACCCTTGAATTTCAGGTATTTGGATTGAGGAACAAAGCATGGACACTAATGATAAAAAAGGAACAAGGCAGCTGAAAGGATAAAGAAAAGAAGGCCTGAGGATCGCCTAATCCATTGGGCGAATCGCCGAATGGCTGATGTCTCGCCTAATGTTCTAGTGTGCCAAGCCTTGAAGGAGAAAATCAAGTCGGCGGTCGAAAGGAGCAGTCCGCGAGTCGCCGAACGACTCCGCGATATAATGCCATATCGCCCAAAGTACAAAACGTGAAGATGCTGAAGGCCAAAGAAAAAAGGTGATGGAATTGACCAAAGGGCGGATCGGCGATCGCGACTTGTTCCGCCGAATGGTCCTTTGCAACACATTTTTGGGTGACTATAAATACGTTTTTAAATTCTAAGTTGAGTATGGAACATTGAGTAGTTTTCATTTTTATTGAGTTTTCAAGTTTAAAGTTGAGAAATGAGTTTAGAGACAATATTTCCTTAGCTTTGAGGATTTGAAGATTTCCATTTCTGAGAAATTGGAAGTGGGTGTTGAAGATTCTTCATCCTAGACCTTTGTAAAGACAATATTAATCCTATCCAGTTGATGAAAACATAACTTGGTAACGATTTTTACCTTTTTATGATGTCTAGCTAAAACCCCAATTCTTGGGATGTGATTATGGGTTGATTTAGCTGCTGGGTATTGTTAATTGATAGTGTAAATGTTGTTTAAAGGTTATTTCATTTAGTAATTGTGGTTTAATGGGTTGTAGTTGCAAATACAATCCTAACTTCGTGTTTTTGGCTTGCTCGAGAGAGAGGTTTTAAAACAAAAATTTCTGAATTGATGGTCTGTGCGTATTGAGTTGTCATGGGTTCAGCTCGAGAGAGTGAACCCTAAACGGTTTTCCACACATTCAGCTTGAGAGAGTGAATGGACTAAAGCGAAGGCTGTTCTTAATTGCTGCTTATTGGTGTGCGAGAGAAACCAATTTGATTCGGGTAAATTATTCGACAAAAAGTTTACCCTATTAAAGTTTAGCTTAATCACTGATTTACAACTATTATCTATTAATTGCAATTACCCGATTGTCTACCTTAGCCCATAATCCATTCACATCCTAAGAACCCGTCTCTATATTCATGTTTTCATGTTATTTGTTGTTTTAGTTGATAATTGAAACCAACCCCCTCTGATATTTGACATTTGTGTCATCTATAATTTAAACCATGCTTCTATTCGTAAATGTTTTTAGCTATGATTGACTTGAGAATATTCTTACTTGCCTATTGATTCTCAATTACGAACCACTCCCTTGGGACTTGCCCAACTCACTGAGTTGGGGTATATTACTATTGAACGATCGTTGACACTTAGTATTGGATGAAGTGTCTTTGATAACTATGATTAAGTTCTTGAAGTTGAAACCGCCGGTGTTCCATGGTTCTGAGAGTGAGGACGCCTATGGTTCATCCTAGATTGTTATGAGAGGCTTCATAAGTTGGGAATTGTCCATCTGCTTGGAGTAGAGTTTGTGACTTTTCAACTTCAAGGCGAGGGTAAGCAGTGGTGGAGAGATTATGTGGAATGCAGATCTTCAACTTTACCCCTACTCTCTTGGACCTAGTTTCATGCTCTGTTCTTGGAGAAGTATGTACCCCAAACTTTGACGGATCGTAAGAAGGATGAGTTCATGGCTTTTGAGAAAGGTGGTATTTTGCTTATGAGGCTAAGTTTCATGCTTTGTCGAGATATGCTATGCAATTGGTGACTACTAAGGAAGAGAAGATCTGCCTATTTGTTAAGGGACTAAATTCTGAGTTGCAGGTATTGTCTATTCATATGACCTCTGCAGGATTTTTTTAAAATTAGGAAATAGATTTTCTGAAGAAAGTGGAGGAAGTGAGGCGAGACAGTTAGACAAAGGCATTGGCTAAGAAAGCCAAGAATTAAGGTAACTTTCAGGGTTTTTACTCCAGAGGTTCAGGGAGGCCGACACTTGCAGCCCGGCCAATTCAGTCCGCTATGCCCGCTTCTACATGTAATTACTCCGGAACTTCACCTCAGAATTTGATTCAGGATAGGTAGGGAGCCGTACCTTCGGCGGGTAGTAGACCATCTTTTGATCGCACATGTTATAATTGTGGAGAACCTGGGCATATGAAAAGAGATTGTCCCCACCCGCACATGTTGGATTCCGTGCAGCAGCAGACTAGAGTAGTGTTCCCGCGAGAAATGGTAATAATGGTTGAGGAAATCCATAAGGTGAACGAGGAGGATATCAATGAGGCCGTGGAGGTCGGGGAAATGGTAATGCAAACAGAGTTACCGTTCAGCCAGACAAGGAAGTTGTCCGTCATGAGGACAGGGCTCAGTGTTATGCCTTTCCAGGCAAGACCGAGGCAGAGCCGTCTGATGTAGTGATCACATGTACTATTCCTGTCTGTGACCGGATGGCTAATGTGTTATTTGATCCGTGTTCTACTTATTGTTATGTGTCCGTGCGATTTGCCTCAGAATTGGATATGATTTTTGATATACTTGTTACCCCCATCCATGTTTCTACCTCGTTGGAGAGTGTCATAGTCACCCATGTCTATCGTGCTTGTCCTATCTTGTTTATGAGTTTTCAGACTTGGGCTGATTTGGTGAGTTTGAATATGACTGGCTTTGATATAACCTTAGGCATGACTTGGTTGTCCCCCTATTATGCTGTGTTAAATTGTAATATGAAATTTATGACTCTAGAGATCCCCGGTAGGGAAAAATTAGAGTGGGAAGGGGTGTACAAGCCTAATCCAGCTAAGATCATATCCTCCATTAGGGCTAGGAAACTGGTGGGGCAGGGTTTGGCTTATTTGGATCATATTTGGGACGTTGAGATTGAGTCTCCCTATATTGAGTCTATCCCTGTGGTGTTAGAATTTAGAGAAGTGTTTCCTACTGATTTTCCTGGTATGCCTCCGGATAGAAGATATAGATTTCTGCATTGATTTGGAACCTGGTACTCGTCCCATTTCCATCCCTCCATATCGTATGGCTCCAACAAAATAAAGAGAAATTAAGGCTCAAATCAAAGAACTTCTTGATAAAGGATTCATCCGTCGTAGTGCTTCCCCATGGGGTGCTCCTATCTTGTTTGTTAAGAAAAATGATGGTAGTATGATAATGTGTATAAACTACCGTCAATTGAATAGGGTTACCATTTGAAATAAGTACCCATTGCCTCAGATAGATGATCTTTTTGACCAGTTGCAAGGTGCATCAGTTTTCTCTAAGATTGATTTAAGGTCTGGCTACTATCAGTTAAAGATTAGGCTTGAGGATGTGCCCAAGACGGCGTTTAGGACCCGCTATGGGCACTACGAGTTTCTAGTTATGTCGTTTGGATTGACAAATGCGCCTGCAACTTTCATGAGTTTGATGACTAGGGTTTTCAAACCCTTCCTCGATTCATTTGTGATAGTGTTTATTGACGACATTTTGGTCTATTCGAAAAGTGAGGAAGAGCATGCCTACCATCTTCGTATTGTTCTGGGCGTTCTTGGGAAACAAAAGTTGTATGCAAAATTTTCTATGTGTAAATTTTGGTTGACTTCGGTTGCCTTTTTGGGACACGTAGTTTCAAAAGAAAGGGTAATGGTAGATCCCCAAAAGATTGAAGCGGTTAAGAATTGGGTCCGACCAAGTTCTATGACTGAAATTAGGAGTTTTGTGGGGCTCACTAGTTACTAGCGTCAGTTTGCGAAAAACTTTTGTTTTATTATCACACACTTGACAAATTTGATCAAAAAGGAGATACCATTTGAATGCACTAAAAATTGTGAAGAGAGATTTCAAAAGCTCAGGACTCTCTTGACCACAACACCTATTCTAGTACTACAGGTGGAAGGTAAAGAATTTATTATTTATTGTGATGCTTCACATTCTGGTTTGAGTGCAGTGTTGATGCAGGATAAGAATGTCATATCTTATGCATCGCGGCAGTTGAAAGTACATGAGAGGAATTATCCAACACATGATTTAGAGTTGACTGTGGTAGTGTTTGCTTTTAAGATCTGGCGGCATTATCTTTATGGTGTTAAGTGCGAGGTGTTTACTAATCATCACAGTCTACAACATGTATTCACTCAAAAGGATCTGAATTTGAGATAGCGAAGGTGGATAGAGTTACTCAAGGATTATGATGTGACCATCCAATATCATTTGGGTGTGACCAAGATGTACCGAAATTTGAAGCAAATATATTGGTGGCCGAGCATAAAGAAAGACATAGCGGAGTTTGTAGCCAAGTATCAAAATTACCAACAAGTAAAATATGAGCATGAAAGGCCGATAGGTTTGCTTCAGAGAATGCCAATTCTAGAATGGAAGTGGGAAAGAATAGCTATGGATATTGTGGTTGGTCTTCCCAAGACTTCGGGGAAGTTTGATTCCATTTGGGTAGTGGTTGACATATTGACTAAGTCAGCCCATTTTATTCCAGTCAAAATAGATTATAACGCCCAACAGTTGGCTAAAAGTTTATGTAAAAGAGATAGTAAGGTTGCACGGGGTGCCCCTCTCTATCATCTCAGACCATGGTACGCAATTTACATCCAAATTTTGGAGGAAATTACATGATGAATTGGGCACACAACTTACTTTTAGTACAACTTTCCATCCACAGACGGACGGACAGTCAGAGAGGACTATTCAAGCGTTAGAAGACATGTTGAGGGAATGTGTGATTGATTTTGGAGGGCATTGTGATAAGTTCCTACCGTTGTGTGAGTTCTCCTACAATAATAGTTACCACTTCAGCATTGATATGGCACCATTTGAAGCGCTTTATGGGAGAGGATGTAGATCACTCATAGGATGGTTTGAGGTTGGAGATGTGAAACCTTTGGGGGTTGATTTAGTGAAGGATGCTCAAGATAAGGTGAAGAGTATTCAAGCTAAGCTTTTAGTAGCCCAGAGTAGACACAAGAAGTATGCGGACCATAAGGTAAGAGACATGGTATTTCAGACTGGTGAGAAGGTTCTTCTTAAAGTATCACCCATGAAAGGGGGATGAGATTTGGCAAGAAGGGCAAGCTAAGTTCGCGATACATTGGTTCCTTCAAGAATCTTGACTGTGTAGGGCCAGTGTCTTATAGATTGGCTTTACCTCCCAACCTATCTGGAGTTCATCCGGTATTTCACGTGTCCATGTGGAAGAGATATCATGGTGACGGGGATTACATCATAAAATGGGACTCAGTTGTGTTAGATAAAGATCTTCAGTATGAGGAAGAACCAATTGCAATTCTTAATCGTAATGTCTGGAAGCTGAGGACCAAAGAGATTAAGTCCATGAAATTTCAATGGAAGCATTGTCTAGTTGAGGAAGCTACTTGAAAAATCGAGAAGGACATGCGAGATAAGTATCCCCAGTTGTTCGTCGATTCAGGTACTACTCCACTCTTGCTTTAGCTTGTTTTTCCTAGTTTATCACTCGGGGACGAGTGATGGATAAATTGGTATCTATTGTAACGACCGGTTTCCGTCGTTATAGAAAAGCCATTGGGGAAAAATTTTGGGCCGAAAAACCTTTTGGGAGTATCTTGAAATTTCCCAACCTAGTTTAGATTTGGATGAAATTGGAGTCAATGAGGTCTAGGTAAATCTAGAAACAAATGAGAGATCTAATTATGAATTGATTGAATGAGTAGATAGCTAAGAAGCTTAGGAAACCGTAAGACTTTATGTAATCGAATTCCGGTAAGTAGAACTCCAAAAACTGATCTTAGCGTAAAACGGGTATTTTCTGAGTGTCATGGGATGAAGGTGTGTTGTGAAATGGGGGTTTGGAACTCTTAATTCAACTCACTGGTTCCGTGCAAGCTGCTAGAGCGGGATTTATTCCACCACAGTGGGGTCGCTGTGTCGGGATGGGGACCGCCGTAGCGACTTAGTCGCGATTTAAGTCAGAATTAAGCCCCAAAATCATTTTATTCTGCAAGTTTCAACTTTCAGAGCTAAGGAACGACCCTAGGTGTTTTCTTGAAAGTTTTTCACCGTTCTTGAGGCTAAAGGTAAGGTTTTCAGTCCCTGAATCCATTGTTTTATCTGTAGAACTTAGTTTCTTGAGTAATTATCGATGGGGAGGGTTTTGATCTAGGATTTATGGTGGGAGAAACCCTAATCTGGGTATGGGGATCAAGGGTTTGGCCTAGAGTTGATCTTATTGATTATAATTCGGGTAATTAGGTTTTGCTTATTGATCCTCGCATTATTATGATTGTTTGTAGACCAAGAAAAAGCAGAAAGAATTCGGAAAGGGAGGAATCAAGTTTCTTAGGGGATTCAAGCTTTGTTCGAGGTAGGAGATGGTTGTGATTTTATGTTTTGTGATATATGTTTGTACTTGCTTCATTATATTGCATGTATGTATGCGAATGTTGCACTATTAATCTCATAAATCGTAAATGAGTATGAAAGAATAACTATATGCCATGAATCACCTCGTAATTGTATGATTGTGAGAATATATATTGTGATTGTGATTGTGGTATGTTGAATGTAGCGGGTGTCACGTTCCGACACACTAACTGGGATTGGATGTCACGTACCGACATAAATACTGGAACGGGTGTCACGATCCGACACACTAACTTGGAACGGGTGCCACGATTTGGTACACTAATTGTTTGGGTATAGGTTCCATGAGAGGACCAATGACTTGTTATGCATACACTTATTGCTGAGAATGTTGAATTGTACATTGATCCTAAGATGATATTGATATTGTATATGTTCGGTGTATACATGTTTATGATGTTGTAATTACTTGCTTATATTGAACTTAGTGGGATAGCTGCGTGATCCTACCAATACACTGTGGTTGTGTACTTATACTGCACTTGCTCTTTCTTTGTTGAGTACACAACATCTTTAGGTGGTTACTGACAGACCTCATTTAGAAGATCAGTGATCAATCGAATTCAAGGGTGAGACAGTTCTTCCAGGTTGCCATGAGTTCTCTTATTGCTCAGTCCATCTTATTCGGACTTAGATTAGCACATTAGATATTTCTATGTTTAGTTTGGGTTGTACCCATTTTCCTTATACTATTGTTCCTTGTTAGAGTTTTGGTACATTGACTTTCAAGTTCTACGCATTAATTCCACAATTTTTTGTTAGACTTTTAGAGTTTATGGGAACTCCACTTTATTTTTTGCATTTAAACCTGCTTCTGTATCTTTAAATGCGGTTTTATGGTTAGTTGGGTTGTAGTAATGGTTCTCCCACCGGAGGGTTAGCGTGTGTGTCAATCACAATGGTCAGAGTCGTGACAATCTGAGACCAAATGAGCTACCAAGGAAAAGTCCAATAATGATCCTCTAGGTGAATTTGTAGTAAATTACATCTTTTTGTTGCTTAGAGCATTCTGATAGAGTCCCCAAGTTATTTATGATTTGTTCCTTATCTAGACAGCCCGATTTCAAATGGGCAAATCACCCTCATATGAATTCGAAATTAAGCAAACTCGATGGCGTTGAAAAGATAATTCAATGCTCTTTCCTACGATATCTTGTAGCCCACCTAAATCCTTCTCTGCTAGCAGTTATTGTCCTTTGAAGTTGACCCAAAACTCAAATTAGTTTAACTTTGTCAAACTTTCCGAATTTGATTATTTCCAAAAATGGTTTCTTTCTAATTTTAGTTCTTTCTAGTTCTTTCAAATAGCGAGGTGTTACAATATCTCCCCCTTGGGAACATTCGTCCTCGAATGAGATTACTCTTAGTAGGCTAAGGCGTAACATCTAACACCTAGCTCAAACACCCAACAAGCAAAATGTAAATACAACCTCCAACCTTAAAATAAAAGCCAAGAAAAGGATTAGTACCTTAATTTGGAATTTCTTCTATTCGAAGATATGTGGGTATCTCTTCTTCATATCCTTCTCAGCTTCCCAAGTAGCTTCATCAACAAGCTTATTTATCCACAGAACTTTGACTGGTGCTACTTATTTAGTTCTCAATTTGCTAACTTGACGATCTAGAATCTGAACAACTATCTCCTCATATGATAAACTATCCTTGATACCAATATCTTCAGTAGGTATGCTAAGTGAAGGATCGCCCATGCACTTTTTCAACACGGAGACGTGAAATACCGGATGAACCGTTGCTAACTCTTGGGGTATCTCTAACTCATAAGCTACATTGCGAATCCTCTCGGATATTCTGTAAGGACCAATATATCGGGGACTAAGTTTCCCATTCTTACCAAATCTTGTAACACCCTTCATAGGTGAAACTTTCAAGTAAACCCAATCATCTACTTCAAACTCTAAGTCTTTTCTCCTAGCATCGGTATAGGATTTCTGATGACTCTGCGCCGTTTTCAATCTCTCTTGAATAACTTTCATCTTCTCCATAGCTTGATGAACTAAGTGTGGTCCTATCAACCCAGCTTCAACAACTTCAAACCATCCAATAGGAGATCTACATCTTCTCCCATAAAGAGCTTCATAAGGAGTCGTTTAGTGCTAGAATGATAACTATTATTGTAGGCAAATTCAATTAGAGGTAGGTGATCATCCCAATTATGCTTGAAATCCATCACAGAGGCCCTCAAGATATCATCTAAATTCTGAATAATGCGCTCTACTTGACCATCTGTCTGAGGATGAAAAGCAGTACTAAAGTTCACCTTTGAACCCAAGCCTTTCTGGAATGACTTCCAAAACTAAGCAGTAAATTGTGATCCTCTATCTGAAATAATCGATATTGGAACACCATGAAGTCTGACTACCTCTTGAAATACAACTTAGCATAATCTTCTGCTGAATGGGTAGTCTTTACCAGTAATAAGTGGGTTGATTTAGTCATTCCATCCATAATCACCCAAATAGAATCATGCTGCCTACGAGACCTTGATAAACCTGTGATGAAATTCATATTGATCATCTAGGCCACTTCTATTCTGGAAGTTCTATATTTTGAGCCATACCACCGAGCCTCTTGTGCTCTATATTAACTTGTTGGAAATGCGGACACTTAACAACAAACTCTGCAATGCCCTTCTTCATACTACTCCACAATTAAACCTCCCTCAAATCACAATACATCTTTGTGGAACTCAGATAGATAGAATATCTGGAGCTATGAGCTTCCTCCATGATCCTCTCTTGAAGTTCATCCACCCTTGGCACACACATTCTACATTGATACCTCAATACACCATCTCCCCCTTATTCAAAAGCCATCAGTTTTTGCTTATGAACATATGCCTTCAACTCAAGCAAAATAGGATCTTGGTCTTGTTTCTCTTTTACTTCTGACAGTACTGATGATTCAGCCCCATTCATCACCACTACTCCTCCTTTTGTGGAATCCATTAGTCGAACTCCTAATCGTGCAAGACTATGCACATATTTTGCTAACTCTTTATTATCTTCCTCCAAATAGGCGGTGCTACTCATACATATTCTACTCATGTCATAATTCTTGAGTAACTCTAACTACCTTCTCTGTTTGAGATTAAGTTCTTTCTGACTAAACACATACTGAAGGCTCTTGTGATCGGTGAACATTCACATGAACACCATAAATATAGTGACACCATATTTTCAAAGTAAATACTATGGCATCTAACTCTAGATCATGGGTTGGGTAATTCTTCTCTTGAACTTTCAACTGTCTGGAGGCATAAGCTATAACTTTACCATTATGCATTAACACACAACCCAATCCAACTCGGGACGCATCATAATATACAACAAAACCTTGTGTACCTTCTGGTAAGGTCAATACTGGGGCAGTATTTAACATCTTTTTCAATTCATGAAAGGTTTTATCACAAGCTTCAGACCATTGAAACTTCACTGTTTTCTGAGTCAATTTGGTCAAAGGGAATGAAATAGATGAGAACCCTCGACGAACCTTCTATAATATCCAGCCAACCCCAAGAAACTCCTAATATTGGTTGGAGATGTGGGTCTAATTCAATTCTGCACTGCCTCTATTTTCTGAGTATTAACCCAAATTACATCACCGGAAACAATGTTACCTAAAAATGCCACAGACTAAAGACAAAATTCACAGTTAGAAAATTTAGCATATAACTCCTTATCCTTTAGAGTTTGGAACACTATCCTGAGATGGCTAGCATGATCTTTCTCATTCCTCGAATAGATGAGAATGTCATCAATGAATACGATAAAAAACATATCTAAATAAGGCGTGAATACTCTATTCATAGGGTCTATGAATGCTGCAGGAGCATTGGTCAAACAATAGGAAATAAATAGGAACTCATAATGACCATAACGGGTCGTGAAAGTTGTCTTATGAATATCACTTTCTCTTACTCTCAACCGATGATAGATAGATCAGAGGTCTATCTTTGAAAAATAAGTGGCACCCTGAAGTTTAGTAAATAGATCATCAATTCTCGGAAGAGGATACTTATTCTTGATAGTAACCTTATTCAACTGACGGTAACCTATAAACATTCTAAGGGAAACATCTTTTTTTCTCACAAATAAGACCGGAGCGCCCCAAGGTGAGACACCTGGTCGAATAAAACCTTTCTCTAGGAGATCTTTCAACTCCGTTGGTGCCATTCTATATGGCGAAATAGAGATAGGATAAGTATCAGGAAGAATATCTATGCTGAAGTCTATTTCTCTCTCAGGAGGGACTTCGAGTAGATCATCTGGAAAGACCTCTGGAAACTCACTCACAACAGGAACTGACTCAATATGAGGTATCTCAACATTAGAGTCCATAACTCGGACTAAGTGATAGATACACCCCTTGGAAACTAACTTCCTCGCCTTAAGGTACGAAATGAAATGACCCTTAGGCATTGCTGAACTACTCATCCTCTCAAAGACTGGCTCATTAGAAAACTAAAACTTAACAACTCAAGTTCTACAATCGTTTGAGGTATAATTGGCATGAAGCCAGTCCATAACTAGAATGAAATCAAAATATACTATGTCTAACTAAACTAAATCAGCCATGGTGCTCTCGTGATTGACGAAAATGGTACAATCATGATAGACTCTCTCAACTAGAATAGACTCACCAACAGGTGTAGAAACAAAGAAGGGATCAAGAAGTTTCTCGGGAAGAATATCAAAATTCATGGCAATATAAGGAGTCATAGAAGATAGACTCGCTCCTGATCTAGCAAAGCATAAATATCAAAAGCAAAGACATTGATCATACCACTGACAATCTCTGGAGAGTTCTCTTGATCTTGGCGACTAGTAATAGCATAAAGACGGTTCGTTCCTCTATCGGTCCCTGGAGTGGCTCTTCTAGGTGGAACTCTGTCTGGTGGAGCAACTGAAGAAGATTGAGCTCTATTGCCCTGATTCCCATTTCCTTTCCTGTTCTTAGGGTACTCTTTTATGGAGTGACCCTCTTGACCACACTTGAAATAACCAGTGGAGCCATCGCTACACTTACGTAGGTGGTTCCCACCATACTTAGAACATGTAGGAATCCAATTACCTCCTTGTGCCACAATACATTGAGACTGTGTAGGTTTAGCTTTGAAATTCTGCCAATTCTGTTTATTGAACTCACCTCTATATCTTGGTGCAGGTGCACTAGCAGATGATGGAGCAGGTTCCTTATGTTTCTGTTGGAAAGAAGATTGGTTTGCATTACTCTTTTGGTGACCGGATTCGTTCCCTATCTTAGCTTTCTTGCTCCTAAACTCCTCTATGTCCCTTAGCTTATCTTCCTCGACCTGTTGCACATGGATCATCAAACTTGCTATATCCATGTCCCCTATCAGCGTAGCTGCCTTGCCCTTTTTGCTTGATAGATGAGACAATCCAGCAACGAACAAACTCATCCTGCTCCTCATATCAACAACCATCTCTGGAGCATAGCGGAAAGTAGGGTGAACTTCACACTATACTCATGAACACTCAAAGTTTCCTTTCTTCAGAATGAAGAATTTTCGTACCTTGGCTTTTCTTAGTTCACGGGGAAAGAAACGCCCCATGAAAGCACTCCCGAACACAACCCAACTCAAAATCAGTGCATCCTCAGCTCTACCTTTCTTCCACTAGTCAAACGAGATCCTAGAAACACTCTTCAGTTAATAGGTAACTAGCTCCACTAACTGAGTATCAACAACATGCATAACCTCAAACTCTTTCTGTGATTCCTCTATAGAGTTCTTCGAATCCTCATTGACACTTGAACCAGTGAAGCTTGGATGATTCATCCTTAGGAACTCATGGATACTAGAAGTATCAACCACTTCCTGTCGATTCTCTCTCTGTCCAACTTGATTGGTCACAACTTCACCCAACATCCGGATAGCTTTCTGGAACTCAGCATTGGCGACCTCTCCTTGGGGTTGCACTTTAGGTGCATTAGGTACCCTTTGTTCCTCAACATTTCTCCTAACAGGCTGACCTCAGACAATTCTTTGTGTAGGCATGATCTGAAAGACATGCGTAAGCATGAGTTAGAAAGAAACTTTCATAGAGATAAACTCTATCGCACGAAATGAGTATGAAAGAGGTGGGATAGTTCCTAAATGTTGCAGCCTCCTAATTATAGATGTGGCGCGCTTCACACCGATGACTAGGACTCTACAGACACGGCTTCATAGACTCCGTAGGACTCTTGAACTCTGTGCTCTGATACCAAGTTTGTCATGCCCCGAGCCTACACCCTGGGCGAGACCGATAATCGAGAACCATTGCTGGCCCCAAGCGAACTCAGCGGAAGACTTAAATAACAAGGACAATCTCAAAAGATAAACTCATGCAATAACTTAGAATGTCCTAAAAGAAACAGTCAACTAGCCAAAATGGCAACTCAAGTCTTAACATAAACAATCAAGAAATGGAAAGACTAATGAACTATAACTATCCGTCTATAAAGACTTTAAAGCTATGAGGGATATCGGAAAAAGACCCTTGATCATCCTAACAACTGAAATACTACAACAGTATAAGAAGGGATCCTCCGGAAAGCAAGGAGGCTCACCAAGTGACTCTGAGTTCTCAAATGGATCAACGATATACTGCATGCTGATCATGGTTACCTGTATTTGCATCATAAAACGATGCAGGCCAAATGGCATCAATACATTAAATGTATGAGCATGCGAGGGGAAACTAAACATAACATAAGCTTGAACTGAATTCTGAAAGAAACACTTACCTCGGCTTTAATCAACTCATGGATTCTCAACTCAATGCAGAAATAAACAATAGCAAATGTGCAGTTTATATAGAGCATTTAAATCGTATTAACAACTCAATGTGTTGGACAAATACAATAACAACTCAATTTATATATATATATATATATATAACAAAGTAATATAAATCTGTGGGAGTTTCTCTAACCGACAACCATCACTATGAGCTATGTGATGATACAACGTCTCGCCCACACTGCCAGAACTGTCCTATAACTTGTCGGGATATAGAATGCCTCAACTAAGTGGATCCAGTAGTCTACGCTAAAAAGCATTAAGGAATCATCTAAAAAGTGTGACCCTTTCTACCCACGTTGGCTATATGGTTTATGTAAACTTTGAGTTATTATGAACTCGTCCCCATATCGGTGCTCAATACTACTCCCAAAAATACTCAACTCATATATGTAAGAACATAACTCTTTCTCGGTGATTTGAGGTTATTACTCAAAAAGCTTATCTCTTAAAAGAGATGGAACTCAAAACTACTCATGAAAACTCATTTGGAAATTAGTTTTTCCTCTCATCTTAAATGTGTAAACATTTACTCTTTCGGAGTACTTAGTCCCCATACGTAATTTTAAAGAAATGAACTTGGCTCTTCTCTTTCTCAAACTCAATGATTAAGTCTTTAAAACAAATTTAAAATGATTGTAAAAGACTTTTGAACTACTCTAAGAACTCTCTAGACTTGGCTCTTAACTTTCCTTAAATTTGAATTTATGAATTCAAGGTTTTGATTCATGTTTAAGGATGATTTTTGGATGTTTAGAAGTCATTTAGAGTAGTTAAAATCAATAGAAAGTGTTATTACACTTTAGAAGGACTGAGACGGACAAAATGACGGAAAACCGGTGGGGGCAGATGACCTGGGCGCGTTCCTGGCGCGGGGCACCAACCCCTAAGTTACTGTGGCTCAATTCTGGCACACTGTTAGCGCACCACGCCAACCCTGCTGGCATATCAGTGGCACGTCGCGCCACCTTCCCCCAGGTAGACCCCGACAAATTTTTCTTCTCATTTTCTAACATTAATTCGATTAAATTCGATTCTTTTTCTCAATATCTCTTTAGATTCAGATACCCATAACATGTACACAAGAATCTAACTCAAAACAACTCTTAAAATCGATAAAACCATCTCAAGAAACTTATCAATCACATATAAGTCCAAGAATGAAAGCAATTCAAGAACACAACTAAAGAACATCATATCTTCAATCTTTTTGGATAAAAATTACACTGAAATAAACATGTTTGACACATGGGTGAACACACCCAATGCTATGTGAACTCACATACCTCGTAGTATCGAATCCTTGGAGAAATCCGAAATCAATACCTCAAGAAATCGACGAATCTAGACATTTTCTCCTCCTTTCTTCTCTTGAGTTCTTTCTCTAAAAACTCTAGTGTGATTTTGCAATTGTGTAAACTGAACCAATTTAGTTTAGACCCCAATTAAATTACCAAAAACGAAATAAATTAATTGGGTAAAGAAAAGTCCAAAATACCCTCCTAAAATCCAGTTTTGACTTTCCTTATCTAGACAATCCGAATTCAAATACGCATATCTCCCTCATACGAACTTGAAATTGAGAAAACTCGATGGAGTTGGAAAGATAATTCAAAGATCTTTCCTACGATATCTTGTAGTCCACCTAACTCTTTCTGTGCTAGGAGTTATGGTTGTTTGAAGTTGACCCAAAACTAAAACTTAGCTTAACTTTGTCAAACATTCCAAATTTGATTATTTCCAAAAATGGTTTCTTTCTAATTATAGTTCTTTCAAATAGCGAGGTGTTACAATATATACTCTTTTTCTATCATTAAGGCTTATAATTTTGCTTAATTGATACTAAATTAGTATAGATACTGTATTGGTATCAGTAATGTTTCTTGTTCATAAATTACTCATTAGTTAATGATACTCTAAGAGTATATGTATATTTTTGTGGTATCATTAACGTTTCTTGGTCACACCTTACTCATTAGCCAATAATAGTATAAGAGTATATATATAATTTTATAGTATCATTAAGTATTCTTGTTCACACCCTACTCATTAATCAATGATAAACTTAGCAAAGTTTTGCAACGTATTAAAAAATGGAAACCTACAGATGTGACATTTATAATTATACAAATTATGTTCTAGACATTTTAAATTTATATGCTTGTACTAAGAAAATATTGCGCAAATTTCTCTTTCGTTAAACCGTTATTATAAGGGAAACTAAGCAAATACCTCATGAAGCAAAATAATTACAAATATATACCCCTTTTATATTCATACCCACTAAATAATTACACTATATACATTTCGCTTAACTAATACTAAATTAGTATATATATATATATATATATATATTATTAAGGCTGATAATTTTGCTTAGCTGATACTAAATTAGTATGTATAAATTGTTTTGGTATCATTAAGGCTGATAATTTCGCTTAACTGATACTAAATCAGTATATATACTGTATTGGTCTCGTTAAGGTTTCTTGTTCATAAATTCAGTAGAATGCAAAACTTTTTGCAAGAAATAAAATTTCATATCATAAATATCAAGAAGTAGAAAAGGTAATAGAAATTACCCAAACTACAGGAAGACATAAGTTAAATCTTTTAACTAAACCAATGATCGAACAGATCCTCAGAAAAATTCCTGAAAGAAAAAGGAAAAAAATGAATTATGTCCATTTAGGAGGAATTCAAATTTTATTTAAATCAACTTTTAAAGAAGGGATCAATTGCCCTATTGTCATCAACCTTTCCGATGAAAGATTCATTAATGCTAGAGAAGGAAATCTTGGTATAGTAGAAGGCAACCTAGCTTATACCAAAATCCTATTTACATACTATCCAAAGTACTGTATTTCACTTAAATGACACCTGTAATACCTATCATTGATATGTTAGATTTATTGGTATCCCAGTTTTTTAGTAAAAATAATTTTGCTAAACTAACTTCTGATCCATTTTCAATTTGACAACAAGTTGTTAATTTAGTATCATAGAAAGTTATTTCTATGAAGACTGATACCCGAAAAAATGTTTCTTTGGGCATTTCGGATTTTTGGTAAGAAACAAGTTTCATTTTTGTAACTCATTTCTATTCCATTTTTTCCTATGCTCTAGTCATTTAGACTATTAAGGAATGGATTTCCTAAGATTAGGTTTTGATTACTCTCGTGGTTTGTAATATAACAAGGAACTGTTATTCTTATTGTATCTAACTGTATTGGTAAATCTACCATATTTATACAACTAAAGTTATTTCCTTCAAAGGTCTTATAAATATAAGGGGTACCTTCGTAGATTGGTAATCCATCCAATATAATACCCTTGATATGGTTTGCCGTGGCACCTATTTGTAACAAGATTTCTTGTTTTTTCCATTCAGTTTCGTTAAAGATTCTTCTGGCAATTCTAGTAGTGTTAGTAATTTCAAGAATCTTTTTGGAATATCTATTGGATATACTTTTCCTTATTGAATTTCTTCCATATTCTAATGAAAATCTCAGATTGTTACTAGGACTTCCTATTTCCTGTGTTGTTCCAAAACGAATTTCATATTCTTCTGGAATTTGTGCTTGTTGAATTTCTGCTTCAACAATTCTTGCTATTCCTTCACATTCTTGATCTATTTCGATCATTCCTTTATTTTTGTATATACTACCATAATTGGAGTTTGTAACTGTATATAGAGCCTGATAATCTTGAAAAATATTTTAAAAAATTACCAGGCTTTTGGGCTAAATACTTTAGAGAAGAGTATGAAAAGGAAAACATAAAAGGAGATACTGTTGGGAAAAGAATATTATTCCTAAACAATAGACTTGGACAACTATGTATGACACATAACATACAAAGAAAGGCTAAGAGAATCAACACCCAAATTTATTGCCTATATACAAATTCAGCAACCCAATGGGGATGCGATGATAAGTCCTATAAAAAAAGAAAGAAGCATAAGAAAGGCTTAATCAAAAGAAAAAATATTTCAAGAAAAAACTATATACCTAGAATGGTATTATAAAAAGAAAAATAATTTTAAGAGAACAACATATAAATGTAAATGCTACAACTGTGACGAAGAAGGACACAAAAGTTACGAATGTAACAAAAAAAGAGTTACAATATCAAAAATTAATAGACTAGAAATTGAAAAGGCCAAGAGAATCAACACCCAAATTTATTGCCTAGATACAAATGCAGCAACCCAATGGGGATGTGATGGAGTAAATTACACAGACGAAGAAAAATATATCATTGTGATAAATATTTTCACCGGTAAAGTAAGCAATTGGCATACTGGATTATCAGATGATGCAAAAGGAATCATCAAAAATCATACAATAGTAGGATTTAAAAAATGTTTTGGTAATAAGAAGGCCGGAAATTTCCTAATTCCCCTAATAATGGCTAATAATTCCTTTTCATTAGTGGAATATCTCGTTTTTGCTTCATTAAATGTACCACTTGTGTACCTGCAGATTTTATTCAAATAAGTTTGTAATAATGCTCCCCAATGATAATCAGAAGCATCTAATCCGAAAGGCATTACCATCCATTCGTAGTGTCAATTAGGCATACTAAACGCTGTTAATGGGATACATTCTTCTGTTAATTTTATTTGCCACAATTCACTCTTTTTTTGTTACATTCGTAACTTTTGTGTCCTTTTTCGCCACAGTTGTAGCATTTACATTTATCTATTGTTCTCTTAAAATTATTTTTCTTTTTATAATACCATTTTTAGGTATATAGTTTTTTCTTGAAATATTTTTTCTTTTGATTAAGCCTTTCTTATGCTTTTTTTTTTATAGGACTTACCATCGCATCCTCATTGGGTTGCTGTATTTGTATCTAGGCTATAAATTTGGATGTTGATTCTGTTGACCTTTCTTTGTATGTTATGTGCCGTACATAGTTGTCCAAGTCTATTGTTTAGGAACGATATTCTTTGCCCAAGAGTATCTCCTTCTATGTTTTCATTTTCATACTCTTCTCTAAAGTATTTATCCCAAAATCCTAGTAATTTTTGAAAATATTTTTCAAGGTATGGTAGCATTTCTTTTGTACTATCAAATATTTTATAGTAATATTCTTCGAATTCACAGGTGTATTCCGAAATCACACTTAATTGCATGAATCAAACTCAAGGAACTTCAACGACAAGAACCCACAAGATTTCAAACGAATTATCATCAAGAACTCATAATATTTTCTTTCAAAATAATACAACTTCGCTGAATTGAATCATGATTGGCGCGTGGGTGAACTAACCCAATGCTATGTGATCTCACATACCTCGTAGGATTGAATCCTTGGCGAAATCCATAACCAAAATTTCACGATCTTGACGAATCTTGACTTTTCTTCTCCTTTCTCCTCTGCCTTAGCGTGAATTTCCAAATGTCTCAACTAATCTAATTCTGATTAGACCCCAATTAAACTCCTAAAAAATGAAATAAAATAATTGGGTATGGAAAAGACCAAACTACCCTTCCAAAATTTGGATTAGACATTCCTTATTTAAACATCCCAACTTCAAATGGGCATATCTTACTCATACGAGCTCAGAATTGAGAAAACTCAGCGGTGTTAGAAAGATAATTCAAAGATTTTTCCTAAGGTATCTGGAAACACACCTAATTTATCCTGATGTAGGAGTTATGGTTGTTTGAAGTTGACCAAAAACTCAATCTTAACATAACTTAACCAATTTTCCAGATTTTTCATTCTTTCCAAAAATGACTCTTTCTAATTCTAGCTCTTTCTAGTTCTTTCAATTAGCGAGGTGTTACAAAATCTCCTCTTGGGAAGATTCGTACTCGAATGAGATTACTCTTATTAGGCTAAGTGTGTAACATCTATCATTCTGTTCAAACACCCAACATGTAAATCTAACTCATCAAGTATATAAATTAAAGAGTACCAAGAAGAGAATTAGTACCTTTATCTGGAATTTCTCTGCGCTAAAAGAGATGTGGATATCTCTTCTTCACATCCTCCTCAGCTTCCCAATTAGTTTCCTCAACAAACTGATTCTTCCAAAGGACTTTGACTGATGCTACTTCCTTGGTTCTCAACTTACGAACCTGATGGTCTAGAATCTGAATAGTGATCTCCTCAAAAGACAAACTATCGTTGATACCAATATCATCAGTTTGTATGATATGTGAAGGATCTCCCATGCACTTCTTCAACATGGAAATATGAAATACCGGATGAACCGCTGCTAACTCTTTGGGTAGCTCCAACTCATAAGCTACATTACCAACCCTTTTGGATATTCTGTAAGGGCCAATATACCGGGGACTAAGCTTCCCTTTCTTACCAAATCTCATAACACCCTTCATGGGTGAAACTTTCAAGTATACCCAATCATCTACTTCAAACTCTAACTCTCTTATCCTAACATCAGTGTAGGATTTCTGACGACTCTGCGCTGTTTTCAACCTCTCTTAAATAACTTTCACCTTCCCAGAGCTTGATGAACTAAGTCTGGTCCTATCAACCCAGCTTCACCAACTTCAAACCATCTAATAGGAGATCTGCATTTTCTCCCATAAAGAGCTTCTGTCAGGACCCAGACCGTTGTGATTGGCACCCACACTAACCATCCGGTGAGAGAACCACTACTACAACCTAAACTAAGCAACTAAACCAAAACTAAGGCAATTAAGTTACGGAAGTAAGTTAAATAACTAAACAAATGTGGAATAAACAACCTAGAACCTGAAAGTCAATGTACCAAAACATCTAAACAAATTATCCAAGTCTAAACAAGAAGGGATACATCCCCAAAGTAATGAGCTAATCAACTAACTAGAACAAATATCTAAGTCTGGAAATGATGTACATAGACGAAAGAGAATCCCATGGCACCTCGAAAGAATTGGGTCACCCTTGAATTTGAAGCGACAATCACTGATCTTCTAAGCGAGGTTTGTCAATAGTCGCGTGAAGATGCCCTGCACTTAACAAAAATAAGAGCAAGTGCAGAATCAGTACACAACCACAGTGTACTGGTAGGATCATGCGGCTATCCCACTAGTGCAACATAAACAAGTCAAACAACATTATAATCACATGCATATATATCAACATATACAACATCATCAACATAAAGAATCAACAACGCATTTCACATTTATCACCACATCATTAGTCCTCTCATGGAACCCAAAGCCAAATAGTTAGCATGCCTGAACCTGGCAATCCGATCCAATTTTATGCCAGAACGTGGCAATCCGATCTAATATTATGCCGGAACATGGCAGTCCGATCCAATATTATGTCGGAACGTGGAAATCTGACCCCATGCACACACCGCAATCACAAACACAAGTACATCATCAAGATCATACATTTAAGTCATGATTTCATGGCAATGAGTTTTCATCTACCTCATTTAAGTGTGATCAACATTGTAACATTCATACATATAAAAGTATCATAATGAAGCAATAACAAGCATACATCACACAAACATAGAATCACAATTATCACCTTCCTCGAAACAAGCTTAAAACCCAAAGAAACTTGATCCTTCCCTTTCCAAATTCGTTCCACTTGTTCTTGGTCTACAAACAATCAATACAACACGGGAATCAACAAACAATCACTAATTACCAGAAACTATAACAATTCTATGAACCCTAGACAAACCCATGATCCCAATTATCCAATTAGGGTTGTTTCCACCATATAATCTATAACAAAGCCCTCCCTCATCAATACTTACCCATTTGATTACGTTCTACGGATCAAAAAATGGATTTGGGGAGTGAAAAGCTTACCTTTAGCCTCAAGAATGGTAAAAAATGAGTAGAAATCACATGGGGGTTGTTCCTTAGCTCAAAAAGTCGAAAAGTGCATAATGAGGTCGTTCAGGGGTTTATTAACAACATTAAGTCGTGTTTGGCCCTCTGCAGCGGCCCTCATCCCGCTGTAGCTACCCCACCAGAGTGGCCAAACTCCCTCCAAAGAGGCACAAATGGAACCAGAGAGTCAATTGAAGAAATTCCAATATCCCATTTCACAACACACCTCTAACCCTCGACGATCAGAAAATACCCTTCACGCTAATATCAATTTCTGGAGTTCTACTCACCCAAATTTAGTTCCGTAAAGTCGTACGGTATCCTTAACAAGTTATCTAACTACTCATGCAATCAAAATAAAAAACAACTCACCCGATTGTTACCAGATTTCCTCACACCTTAAAGATTCCAATTTTATCCAAATCTGGACAATGTTGGGAAAATACAAATACTACGAAAAGTTTTTCCGGCCCCTAATTTTCCCCCATTGCCATTTTTATAACGACGGAACCCGGTCGTTACAATAGATACCAATTTACCCATCACTCATCCCTGAGCGATAAAACTTAGGAAAAGTAGGCTAAGGAAAGAATGAAGTACTACCTGCTTCGATGAACAATTGGAGAAACTTGTATCGCATGTCCCTCTCGATTTCCCAAGTAGCTTCCTCAATTGGATGATGCTTTCATTGAACTTTCACGGACTTAATCTCCTTGGTCCTCAATTTACGCACATCATGATCAAGAATAACAATTGGTTCCTCCTCTTATTGGAGGTCTTTGTCTTGCACAATTGAGTCTCACTTAATGATATAATCTCTGTCACCATGATATCTCTTCAACATAGACAAATGAAATACCGGATGAACACCGGATAGATTAGGGGGTAGATCTAATCTATACGCCACCGGCCCTACACATTCAAGAACCTCAAATGGACCAATATATCACGGACTTAACTTGCCCTTCTTACCAAATCTCATCAGCCCTTTCATGGGTGATACCTTAAGAAGAACGTTCTCACCAGTCTGAAATTATATGTCTCTTACCTTATGGTCTTGCATACTTCTTGTGTCTACTCTGGACTGTTAGAAGTTTAGCTTGAATACTCCTAACCTTATCTTGAGCATCCTTCACTAAATCAACCCCCAAAGGTTTCACATTTCCAGCCTCAAACCAACCTATGGGTGGTCTACATCCCCTCCCATTTAATGCCTCAAATGGTGCCATATCAATCCTGGAGTGATAACTATTATTATAAGAGAACTCACACAAAGGTATGAATTTATCCCAATGCTCTCCAAAATCAATCCCACATTCCCTCAACATGTCTTCCAACACTTGAGTAGTCCTCTCAGATTGTCCATCCATCTGTGGATGAAAGGCCGTAGTAAAAGTGATTTGTGTGCCCAATTCATCATGCAATTTCCTCCTAAACTTGGAAGTGAATTGGGTACCACAATCTAAGATGATAGAAAGGGGCACCCCATGCAACCTCACTATCTGTTTCACATACACCTTATCGAATTGTTCAGCGTTATAATCTGTTCTTACCGGAATTAAATGGGCTGACTTAGTCAATCTATCAACCAATACCCAAATAGAATCGAATTTCCCCGAAGTCTTGGGAAGACCAACCCCAAAATCCATAGCTATTCTTTCCCACTTTCATTTCGGAATTGGTATTTTTTGAAGTAAACCTGCAAGCCTTTGATGTTCATACTTCACTTGTTGACAATTTTGACACTTAGCCACAAACTCCGCTATGTCTTTCTTCATGCCCGTCCACCAATAAATTCATTTCAGATCTCTATACATCTTGGTCACACCCGGATGAATAGAATATCGCGAACCATGAGATTTTGCCAACAACATTTGAATCAAGTTATCAACTCGAGGAACACAAATCCTCCCCTTAACACTGAGTACACCATTCGTATCAATAGTGGTCTCTTGTGCCTTACCATTTATCATTTTCTCCTTCATTTCTTTCAAAGTTTCATCCTCAAATTGTTTGGCCTTGATCTCCTCAATGAACGTGGCCTTAACTTCAATGCTAGATAACACCCTGCCTCTTTCAGAGATGCCCAACTGCATGAACTTAGACTCTAAGGTCTGAATTTCTTTGGCCAAAGGTCGCTTGGTTACACTCAAGTAAGCTAAGCTATCCGTACTTACCATTTTTCGACTCAAAGCGTCTGCGACAATATTAGCCTTACTCGGATGGTATTGAATGGTCACATCATAATCTTTGAGTAACTCCATCCATCTTCGCTGTCTCAAATTCAAATCCTTTTGAGTGAACACATGCTGCAAACTACGATGATCAGTAAACACTTCACACTTAACACTATAAAGATAATGCCGCCAGATCTTAAGGGCAAATATTACTGCTGCCAACTCTAAATCATGCGTTGGATAATTCCTCTCATGCACCTTCAATTGACGCGATGCATAAGCTATAACATTCTTATCCTGCATCAACACAGCACCGAAACCAGAATGTGAAGCATCACGATAAACAATAAAGTCTTTACCTTCCACCGGTAATGCTAGAATTGGCGCGGTGGTCAAGAGAGTCTTGAGCTTTTGAAAGCTCTCCTCACATTTTTCAGTCCATTCAAATGGTATCTCCTTCTTGGTCAAATAGGTCAAGTGAGTAGCAATCAAAGAAAAATTCTTAACAAATATAGAGTCACAATCATCACCTACTTCGAAAAAAGCTTGAAACCCTAAGAAACTTGATCCTTCCCTTTCCGGATTTGTTCTGCTTGTTCTTGATCTACAAAGAATCAATACAACAGGGGAATCAATAAATAATCGTTAATTACCCAAAACCATAACATTTTTATGAACCCTAGATAAACCCATAATCCCAATTATCCAATTAGGGTTGTTTACACCATAGAATCTATAACAAAACCCCCCCATCAATACTTACCCATTTGAATTACGTTCTACGGATAGAAAAATGGATTCAGGGAGTGAAAAGCTTACCTTTAGCCTAAAAAATGGTGAAAAATGAGTATAAATCGGCTGGGGATCATTCCTTAGCTCAAAAAGTTGAAGAGTGCATAATGAGGTCGTTTAGGGGTTTATTAACGACATTAGGTCGCGTCTGGCATGCCGCAACGACCCTTATCCCGCTATAGCGGCCCCGCTAGAGAGGACAAACTCCCACCAAAGTGGCACAAACGGAACCAGAGAGTCAATTGAAGAAATTCCAAAATCCCATTTCACAACACACCTCTAATCCACGACGATTAGAAAATACCCTTTATGCTAAGATCGATTCCGGGAGTTCTACTAACCCAAATTCAATTCCGTAAAGTTGTACGGTTTCCTTAACAAGTTATCTAACTACTCATACAATTAAAATAAAAAACAACTCACCCGATTGTTACCATATTTCCACACACCTCAAAGTATCTAATTTCATCCAAATCTGGACAAGGTTGGGAAAATACAAATACTACAAAAAAGTTTTTCCAGCCCCAAATTTTCCCCCGTTGGCATTTTTATAACAATGGAACCCAGTCGTTACAGCTTCATAAGGAGCCATCTGGATTCTATAGTGGTAACTATTGTTATACGCAAACTCAATAAGAGATAGGTGATCATCCTAATTACCTTTGAAATCAATCACACAGGTCCTCAACATATCTTCTAGAGTCTGAATAACGGGCTCTGCTTGAAAATCTATCTGAGGATGAAAGGCAGTACTTAAGTTCACCTTTAAACCCAAACCTTTCTGAAAAGATTTCCAGAACTGTGCAGTAAATTGGGAACCTCTATCTGAAATAAATGAAACCGGCACCCCATGAAGTCTAACTACCTCTTGAAGATACAACTTGGCATAGTCCTCTGATGTGTGGGTAGTCTTTACCGGCTAAAAGTGAGCTTATTTCATCATTTGATCGACAATAACCCAAATAAAATCATTCTGCCTGTGTGACCTTGGTAAACCGGTGATGAAATCTATATTGATCATCTCTCACTTCAATTCTGGAAGTTCTATATTCTGAGCCATACCATCGGGCCTTTGTTGCTCTACTTTAAATTGTTGGCAATTCGGACACTTAGCAACAAACTCTGCAATGCCCTTCTTCATACTATTCCACTAATAAAATTCTCTCAAATCACGATACATCTTTGTGGAACCCGGATGGATAGAATTTCTAGAGCTATGAGCGTCCTCCATGATCCTCTCTTGGAGTTCATCCATCCTTGGTACACACAACCTACCTTGATACCTCAATATGCCATCTTCCCCTTGTTCAAAAGCCAATACTTTTTTCTTATGAACATTTGCCTTCAACTCAGGCAAAATAGGATCTTGGTCCTGCTTCTCCTTTGCTTCTGACACTAATGATGATTCAGCCTCATTGATCACCACTAGTCCTCCTTCTGTGGAATCCATTAGTCGAACTCCTAATCGTGCAAGTCTATGCACATATCTTGCTAGCTCTCTCTTATCTTCCTCAAAATGGGTGGCACTACCCATATACAACCTTCTTAAAGAAACAACAACAACATTAGCCTTACCTGGATGATATAGAATTCTCATGTCATAATCCATGAGTAACTGATATACCGTGAGTTTACGGTATTTCTAATAAATTTCACTTACAAGTTGTGTGTGTCTTGGGCCTTTTTGTATTGGTTTTTATGTGTTTTTATCATATTATGCAGGAAAGATGTTCAGTCGCGGAATTACAGAGACAGCTGAAAGAAATGCAGAAAAGGGCATCTACGGACCGTAGGTCTATTGACGCTCCGTAGATGGTGGTCGTAGATCAGCAGCCAAGGCATGGAGGCAAATCAGGGAAATCTGACCAAGTGTGGAACCACGG